>PVKY010003215.1:0-22423 GCA_004027775.1 Bradypus variegatus | reverse complement strand
GACCCAGGCCCATATCTGGGTCAAGGAGCAAGGCACAGAATGAAGATGCTGGAACAAGCCTTGGCAACCATCTGGCCTGGTCCCTCATCATGAATGGGGAAACCACTGCCCAAAGTGGGGAAATGACTTGCCCAAAGTCTCACAGCCATGTAGTGGTGGGCTTGACATAAACAGCTCCTGTTGGTGCTTTCTGCCACAGGAGACTCACTGTGAGATGAAGTCCATCTGCTGTCCCTTCCACCTTTGAGAGGAGGAGGATAACAATAATGGTAAACAATCTGTCTCTATGTCCTGTTGTGTAGTTTATATTGTTTATTCAAATACTTATTTGATTCACACAACTCCACAAGGAAAGAGGAGCAGACAATTATAATCAATCCCCATTATTCACAGATTGAATATCTGCAAATTCACCTACTGACTAAATGTATATTTAATCCCCAAATCAATACCTGTACCACTTTTGCAATCATTTCAGACATGTGCAAAATGGGGAAAAATTTAAGTTGCCCCAGATGCATGCTCCAGCTGAGGTCAAACAAGGCCTTGCTCTAAGAACTTATGTTAGCTTCCATGCTGTAAGCAAGCGTCTTTTTGGTGGCATATTTAGTGCCATATTTTTCATATTTTTGTGGTTTTGTTGGCAAATGCACTGTTTCAAATGGCTCCCAAGCACAGTGCCAAAGTACTGTCTGGCATTCCTAAGTGCAAGAAGGCTATCATTTGCCTTCCAGAGAAAATACGTGCATATTAGATAAGTTTTGTTCAAGCACGAGTTATAGAGTTGTTGACCATGAGTTCAACATTAACAAATCAATAATATATATTAAATAAGGTGTCTTTAAACAGAAACACACATAAAACAAGGTTATGTATTGATGGGTTGACAAAACTGTTGTGACTAGTTGTTTCAGTTTGCTAAATCTGCCAAAATGCAAAATACTGGAAATGGATTGTCTTTTCCAATGAGGGTTTATTAGTTCATACATTTACAGTTCTAAGGCAATGAAAATGTCCCAATTAAGGCATCAACAGGATGATACCTTCTCTGAAGAAAGGCCGATGGGGTTCCTCTGTCACATGGGAAGGCACATGGCAGGAGTCTGCTGGTCCTTCTCTCCCAGGTTTAGCTTCTGGTTTCCCTGGCTTTCTCCAAAATGCCTCAGGGCTTCTGTCTTAGCTTCTCTTGTGGGTCCTTCTTGCTTCTCCTGGGGCAAACGCTAGATTTCCTCTCTTAGCTTCACTGAGCTCTCTTCAAAATGTCTCTTCCTTTTATCCTCTCATAAAGGACTCCAGCAAGGGGACCAAGACGCACCTTGAATGGGTGGG
Organism: Bradypus variegatus; assembly: GCA_004027775.1. Classification (NCBI taxonomy): domain Eukaryota; kingdom Metazoa; phylum Chordata; class Mammalia; order Pilosa; family Bradypodidae; genus Bradypus; species Bradypus variegatus. The sequence goes on along the minus strand of PVKY010003215.1, from coordinate 21,094 downwards.
GTCACATCTCCATGGAAACAACCTAATCAAATGGTTCCACCCACAATAGAGCTGCTCCTCCAAGACTGAATCAAGAGAACATGTCTTTTCTGGGATACATAACAGATCCAAAGCAGCACACTAGTCTTGCAGGAAGCTAACCCTGTACTTCCCTCAGGAGCCATGGTTCAATGTTGGCTAAGTCAGTGTTCACTGTGACTTTATAGAACACAACTACCACAAATAATGGGATGAGACTTGACTACATTTTCCCCGGGTCACAGACAAGAGAACTAAAACCAGCAGAGATACGTGTGGTTGGTCCAAGGCCTCATGGTTAGAGATGGCCCGTGCTGGAACATGGTCTTCTGATTTAAGCACTCTTAACTGCCCACCTCTCAGGTACTGATGGGAATCATCCCGAAGCTTCTCATCAAGTCTGGCCTTGCTCTGGGCTGAGCAAGACCAGGGGGCTACAATATGATTTGAGGGGCCCCAATAATCACTAATCCAAATCCAAGTAGCAATCATTTATCCATTTGGGAGGTGTGCCAGTATGAAACTGTCATGGACCCCAGAAGAGCCATGATCTCTTAATCCAATCTTGTTGGGTGGAACCTTTTGATTGAGTGTTTCATGGAGATGTGTTTCCAATTGTGGGTGAGACCATTGATTAAATTATTTCCATGGAGGTGTGACCCCACCCATTCCAGGGGGATCTTAATTAGATCACTGGAACCCTTCAAGACAGTTCACAGAAACAAGGAGCTCAGAGAAGCTGAGAGACATTTTGTAGAGCAGCTAAGATATGTAATCCATAGTTTGCCTCCAGGAGAACCTAAGAGCTAAACACAGACCCAGATGCTTGGAGATGTTAGGAGATGCAGACAGAAGGAAGTTTGGAGATGCCAAGCTAAGAGATGAAGCCCAGAGTTTGTCCTGGAGAAACTAAGGAGGACTCCCAGATACTTAGAGAGATACGCCCCAGGTAAACCAAACAGGGAACTGAGAGAAGGTAAGAGAGATGGAAGCCCAGAAACACTTTGGAGAAAGCCATTTTGAACCCAGAACCCGGGAGCAAAGAACCAGCCAGCACCAACCATGTGCCTTCCCAGCTGACAGAGGTGTTCCAGATGCCATCAGTCTTTTCCTTCATCTTGTTGACACCATACTTTGGATACTTTTATGGCCATAGAATTGTACATCTGCAACCTAATAAATCCCCTTTATAAAAGCCAATTTATTTCTGGTATTTTGCATAACAGTGGCATAACATAACTGAAACAGGAAAGCCAAAATCATTTCATTAATGCAACTCTCAATTTATGTTTTTTATCATTTTCACATTACTTTGGAGGCAACTCCTCAAGAAATAACGAAGGCAGAGGTAGAGGCCACCACCCTGCTCCCAACTATGCCTCAAATGACCACACCTAACACAAGCTGATGCCAGGAGAGGATTTATTCAATTTGGTCAGCTCCAGCAGGTGTCGGTGACCTTCAGAAATATCCAGCCTGTACGACCATTTACATGCACACCTGCTTAGCCATGGGGGTGGGGGGACTCCCTCCTGCTTCCACTTCCCCACGTAGGGGAGAACCTGAGGCCTCCTATGCCCAGCATTACCCCAGGGGAGCCAGCCCACACCCCAATAAAATGCATCCAGTTGTAAATTCACATGCCCCTCTTCCCTTTCTGTCCTCCCATTACTGCCACCCCACAACCTCCAGCACTTGTTTCATCAGTCGACAAGTATTTCCTGAGTGCCCTGACGCCCAGCCCTGTGCTAGGATCTGTTCAAGAAGAAATTACACAGTTCCCTTGCCCTCAGGGAGCTCACAGTCTACTTGAAGATTCAAGACACACCCACACAGAGGAGGAAACAAGTTTGGGACAGCACATAACCCTCAAGTGTGAGACAGTATGCTATACACAGGTACTGCTCAGAGAAAAGAGGGGAAAGTGGGCTAAGGAGGTTAGAAAAGCTAGGCCCTGGTGGCTAGGAGAGGAAAAAGGACATTTCAGAGCAATACAAGGGAAGGCACAGAGGCGGGAAGGAGAACAGCTGGACAAACAGCAGACAAGGGGTGCACTTGTGAGGTTTCCTCTAGGGTGAGCAAGGATCAGAGACGGAATTGAAGCTTCTGGAAGGTTGGCTGCCTTCTCTTTTTCTGCTCTTCCCCAGAGCATTTTGTTTTTCACCCCAGGACTATGCATAAGGTGGTCAGTGAGAAACTATGAACTAAACTGCATCAGAGATTAGACAAGCCAAGACCCCAGGCAGGAACCCAGAGATGTGTCTCCCGACAACTCCGACAGAAACCCAGCCAAGTGCTGGCATCTCCCAGCTCAAAATAGGCTCTTCCACCTAATACACAACTCCAGCGTGCCTTACAGTTCACACAGCTGGGATTTGCTCTTAAATTCCATGGTTAAAGGCCTCTCCCCAGCCCCATGCATTTCACTAAATGTAATCAACTTCATGAAATCTGGGTGTCTTGGAAAACCCATTCCCGCCCTGCTCTGTCATACCTTTTCTGGTGGGTGGTTCATTCTGGGGAGGCAGGGAGACACTTCTGGGCTCCAGGTTGACCTGTCTGGGCTTGGCTGGTGGAAGCAGAGGATTCCTTCTCCCTGGGGCAGACCTCAGATGAAACTCATGCTTCCACCCAGCACCCAGAGGTTCCAGTTTCCCCTGTCACCTTCACAGTGAAATCAGAGCCCAGGCCAGGGAAAAGTGCAGGGAAAGTGCAAATCCAGCCCAGGCAACCTCCAGCAGTGTCGGGAAAGGGAAGTTAGGTTCTAGAAACCTCGTGCCTGATTCATTAGATGTGGGAGACGTGACTAAATAAAAGGGTTCCCTCCTCAGAACACGTTATTCCTGAACAAGGGGAGAAGAATCGGCCAGCAGGGAGGGATATAGCCTTGTATGGTGGCCTGACTCAGGGCTCTGCGAGTGTCTGGTAAGGAAAGGGTGGCGCCGGTTAAGTCCCCAGTGCCAATGTTCTCAGTCTAGAGTCTAGAGATGGGTTTCATTCGGGGACTCCAGGAATCCCCTGAAATTGCTTGTAAATGTTTTCATCTATATGAGTAGGTATGTTTTTCTGGGGAGAAGGTCCGTAACCTTTATCACATTTTCAAAGGGCTTAATGACCTCCAAAGCATTAAGAACCATTTGCTCTCTGAAAGGAAAATGAAAACTTCAAGTATCATCCACATCTGGGGGAAGGCTTTGCCTCTAGACCCAGTTCTGCTACCGATTGGCTGTGTTATCTTAGGCCAGTCACTTCACGTCTCTGGACATAAGTCAAATGGTGGAGAAGGCAAGAGCAGAGAAGCCAGCTCTCCACACAGGAGCAGTTTCTGCAGCCACACAAGAGTTGAGGTCCACGGCCAGGCAGACAGGATGAAGTCGGTCCCAGCAGTGACTCCCACCAGCCCCTATGAGCTTTTCCACCAGTGCACAGCACCTCTTCCTAATTCCAGCTCCATCCCAGACTTCTCTGCTGTCACTGCAGGGCACCTCCCATGGTAGGTCTTCTTAGGGGAAGGGTCCTCATGGCAGGACGCAGTGCCAGCCAGGCCCCCATGGGACCCCATTCTTAGTCTCTCTGTGCACAGATGTGTCCGGAGCTTACCCGGTCATGAGGTCCTGCCCATACTGCATCTGCTCACGGAAACAAAGAGACAAGGGTCAGTTCTAGTGCCAGTAAGTTGGCCCTGCCCTGCCACCCCTCTGGGGCTAGGAGGGAGCATTGGCTAGTTCACCCTGAATCTTCCCAGAGCTCTGACTGAGTCCTCTTAGTCCCCTACCCAGCACTGCAAGGATTATTACCTTACAAAGGAGACAGACATATGGATTCAGAGCATTTTAGTGACTTGCTTGAGATTTCCCAGATCCCGGTTTACTGTCTTCTCCCGTGCTACATTGGCAGAGGCCCTGCACTGCCAAGCTGAAGCCTGCCCAGCAGCTACCAGGGACACAGACAGAAGGGACAAGTCCTGGGAACTCTGGGCCTTCCAGCACCTAACACAGAGCCGAACACAGAGCAAGGACTCTGCAAGTACAGGTCCTATAAAACCCACACCTCTGGCCATGCCTCTTGACTTCTGGCCAAGGGCTTCCTCCCAAACCACTGCCATGGGCACCATGTCACCTTCAGGCACCCATAACAGTGAGTGACACCCCCACCCCAGGCTCCCAATATATGGTCACTGGTCACATTCCTGCAACCTTGCAGCTCCATTTCTTCACCAATAAGACCCACACTTGAGTGCAATGTGGTAGAGCTAAAAGGACCCTGCAGTGGAGAATCCAAAGTCAGGCTTCCATCTGTTGGAAGCATGATCTGGAACAAACTTGGGCCAGCCCCAATATCTTAATTTGCCAGATAGCTGAAGAAACCCATGCCTGAGAGGGCCAATGTGGAATCAGAGGTCCTGGTAGCTTGCCCTGGCTCTCCCCTTTCTCACTGCCTGACCTTGGTCAAGTCTCTGGGTCAGGGGTCTGATGCCCCCAAGACCCTAAGGCTCCTGCTTCCCCCCACAGCACCTCCAGCTGTCCTTCTAAAGCACAGAGCCAACATCACTGTACTCATCTAATTAAAACTCTCAGATGCCCCCATGTCCAACCACAAAATCTTTGGGGCAAATAGCCTCCACCATCAGACCTCCACCTTAGAAATGTCCTTCTACACTCTTGTTCTTCCTAAAACACCTCTATTATCTTCAGCATTTAGTTTAAAGTCATCATTCTCCTAGTCACCTTCCCCCTTCTCTGTTCCAGAACATGCTGTTTGTCCCCCTCTTATGGCTCATATTTCCCTTTGTGGGAACTTGTGTTTCCTTTCCCTTCACTTGAGCATGAGCTCCTAGAAGGACAAGGACTTTGTGGTCCTCATCTGTGGCTCCTCCCTAGAGGTGCTCAATACATGTGTCTGTGGACAAGTAACATTAATCTCTCTTGTCTGCAGTGGCAATTATGATCTTCACAATAGCCCAGGGAGTAGAAGCCCCTCATTATCATCCCCAACTTACAGATAAGCAAACCGAGATATTAAGTTAAATGACCTCTCAAGGACACCCAGAGAGGAAATGACAGAGCCAGGAGACCATGGTCTCTGAAGTTGCCTGGGAATTGTGGAAAAAGGCCAGATTCCTCTCAACTCAGGCATTGTAAGAATGAAGATCTCACAAGAAGCTAACCATCAAGAGACCCACAAGCCCACCCCAGCCCCTCTCCATGCAACACCAAGCCTCAAAACCCCCAGGCCTGGGACATGGGCTCTGGCCCAGGCTCCTGAAGGTCTCACCTGCTCTAGGTGGGGGGAGCCCGAAGCGGAAAGTCAAAGCAGGGGCCAAAGCAGCTATGTTCAGCAAGCCAGAGGGGCCTAGGTGAGGAATTAAAGAGGGCCACCCGGGCCTGACGGCGATTCTCCCCTTCTCCTGGGACTCCTGGCTCCCCCGAAGCCCGCTCGTGCCCATCCAGAAACGGGGCCACGGCCCAGGGCCATCTCCAGTGGTCATGGACCCCGGTCTGGGGCGGGATACGGCAGGCGGCAGGCCGGGTGCCCATCAGAGCACCCGGCCAAGGTGGGCCGCTTGCCCCTCGGCCCCGTGGCCATGGCTGCGTTGGTGGGTCTTGAGGGAACCCTCACGGGCGAAGCTCTTGCCGCAGCGAGGACAGAAGTAGGGGCGCCGCTCGCCAAACACCCCCGGGCGGCGCGGGTGCGGCGGGGGCAGGCGCGCGTGCGTGCGCTGGTGGTTGAGCAGGAAGCGCGGCTCGCGGAAGCAGCGCCCGCACTGGGCGCACTGGTGAGGCTTCTCGCCGCTGTGGATGCGCTGGTGCGTGAGGAGGTTCTGCTTGAGGCTGAAGCAGCGCCCGCACTCGGGGCAGGGGAAGGGCCGCTCCCCTGTGTGGGTGCGCTGGTGGACCTCGAGGTTGTGCTTGACGCTGAAGGCCTTGCCGCACTCGGGGCAGACGAAGGAGGCGGCCCGGCCCGCCCCCGCATGGGCCTTCTGGTGCCGCACCAGGCTGGGCTGCTGCGAGAAGGTCTGGCCGCACAGCAGGCAGCGGTGGGGCTGCTCCTCCGCAGGGTGGTGGATGACCAGGCCTTGCTCGTCCCCCAGACCCTCCTCCCCGTCCCCCGCGGGGGACCCGCCCCCGGAGGGCACCAGCTCTGTCATGGGCACTTCCAGCTGCAATCACCAGCCCCTGGGGAGGCAGAAGCAGAGAGAGGTGTCAGGTGTGGGTTCCCGGATCAGCCAACCCCCAGCCTTACAGGGGACACTCACTTCCCACAGCCTCAAGCCTTCTCCCCTCTAAGGTTTTGTTCAAGCCAGTCTTCCCCTGCTGGAATGTCCTTTCTCCTCTGCCCTTAAATCGCCGTCTGCTCCTCCTTCAAGACCCGGCTCAAGTGCCACCTCCTCCTGGAAGCCTTCCCTGACCTCATTAGGCCTTTCTTGAACAGTGGGACTTATCCAGGGACTTATCACACTATATGATAATCAGTCAAGCACCTCTGCTTCCTCCTCTGTGAGCAACTTAAGGACAGAGCTGCCCTTATCCTTTTTTCTCCAGCACCAGGCACACAAGACATTGAATAAATGCAAAATGGATACTATTCAGAGTCCTTCTGGTATTTTAAGTTATCCTTCACCTTGATATATCTTATCTTCCAACCAGATTCTCAAGAAGGGGGGAAGGGAGGTATATCCCAAATCTGGAAGGAAGAGTGGGGTCCCCAAATGTTTAAAGATATCTTTGCCAAGCTTGAAACAAAAAAAAAGAAACTAAACAAAAATCCTGTAAACTTGCATGTGACCTTGGTTAAACATGAAAGGCAGCAACTCTTTGTTTATCAAAATGAAACATGCATTCAAAAGGTTTGCAAGTCACTGAACCAGAATTTGGGCTCCCAGAGGGCCAGGTCTCAGATTTATTCCTGTTGGTATCCCCACAGCAAAGCCTGGCCCAAGGCTGAACAACACCTTCTGGGCCCAACATCCCCAAGGAGCCAGCTGCATCCTCATTTGTGCAAGTTCTCCTAAGGACCCCTCTCCTAGGGCATTGTGCTCCTCTTAAATTGCCTCCAATTGTGCTCACAACAGTCCCGAGGAAGGGGCAGGGTAGGGCTTATTGACCCCACTTTACCAATGGGGAAACTGAGACTCAGTAAGGTCAACATACTTGGCCCAAGGTCACACAGCAAGTAGAGCCAGAGCTAGACCTTAAGTCTCCTGACTCACTGCTGAAAGCTGTTTTTGATGTACCAGCTGCTCAACAACTATACACCCCTCAAAACTCAACATGCATACCACCACCACCACAATCCCTTGCCCCTGCAGAGCCACCATTACCCAAACGGTCACTGCTCCTGTAGGAGCACTGTCTGCTGCCACCACCACCAACCTCCAAAAAGACTCTAGCCCTGCTCCTGCAGAGAGCTGACGTCTGCTCCAGAGCTAGCTGAGCTGGCAATTCCCCTTTATTTCCCTTCACCCTCATCAGAGAAGCTTGCTCCCTGTTCCACTGAACCTCTATGCAGGCCTTCATACTTTCAAATCTCATTGCTCACCACAGCCTCAATTCACTCCATCTTCAGCTTGGGAGTGGGGTCTCAGAGATAGACTCTCTGTCTCTCCTTACCCTCAGCCAGAGATCAGGGTGGGCCAGATATTCACTCTGGGGAAGGGGGCAAATACCACTTGCAATAGACCCTACCCATAAGTCTTTCCCCAGGAAGCTGCATGGATATTTGCACAGACAGACCATCAAGGACCCTTACCTGGCCCTCTCAATGGGCAGCCTCCCCACTCTCCCCACTATACTTTTGACTGAGGCCCGGCCTGGCCAAGAGGGTCCAAGGCCATGGCCCCCCGCCCTCTCCCAAATTCTTCCATCCCATCTCACACTCACAGCCCAGGCTGCGCCCCCGTTTCTCCGATCTCCAGCGCCGGCTGTTTCCTTAAGAGTCTGAGCGGCCCAACGCAAATACGGTAACTCTCCCGCAGCGATTCCCGCGCCCCTTCTTCCCCGCCCCCATAAATACGGCAAGCCTCCCGCAACGCTGTTCTTATCAAATAACTGCCTTAATCGAAAGAGCTGACTTCCTGCAAAACCTTGCCAACTCCTGAAGCTGGAGTGACCCTGGAGAAATATGGTAAACTCCGCGTCGCAACCCCACCCCCACGAAAATACGTAGGTCTCCTACACTGCTGCCGCAACCCACCCCACGCCGCTGCAATCCCCAGCTCCTTTGTGGAAATAATGTAACCCACCCCCGTGCCCGCAGTGCCCCCGGGGCAACCACGCAACCCTGGATAAATACGTAATTAAGTCGCGGCGCTCCCCGCCCCCAGAAAGGGTCTGCGCAGCTCCAGGCAAATACGGTAGCGCGCCCGCAGTGACCCGCCCCCAAGGGTCCGGCACTGCCCTCGATAAATACGGTATCCTCCCGCCAAGGCCCCAGCCCCAGTCCAGCTCGAGACTCACATGGCGCCGCCTCACGAGCCCTCAGTCTCCACTGCGCTGCGATAGCCGCCGTCTCGGCAGCCGCATAGCAGCCCCGTGAGGCTTGGAGGTCTAACTCGCCAAAACCCCGGCTAGCGGCAAAAGAGGACTGAGAGCGCTGCGCCTGGGCAGGAGAGGGAACCAGGTGGGGGCCGGTTCTGGGGCCAGAACGCCTCGCGTTGACCCACCCAACTCTCCCGGGCCCCGCGTCCCAGCCATTCCCATTTCAGGGTTCCCCGAGACCTAAATTTGGCATCCTCACCTCCCTCATCCTAAAGAAGGAATACCCTGGCCAGGCCCACAAACTGCCCCCTACCCCCAGGAAACAGAGTTTGGGAGCGCTGGCGGGAGAAAGCCTTTCTTTGCGTGAGAGAGACAGAGGGCTAATTAGACTCAGGGGCCTTTCTGAGAGGGGGTTTCGTGAACAAAGGGACAGAATCAAGCTCCTCTGGCTGACCATTTTGCCAAAGCCCAGCCCTACTACGGGGATCTGGTTATATCACTAGGATGTCTGGAGGGGGTGGAAGAAGTTATACTCCTCCCGTCCTCTTCTCAGAATTGAGTCCATCATGGTCAGGCATAAATGGAGCCACTGCTGTTTATTCCTGGGGAGAAGCAGCTGGTGATGTGGAGGGGGCAGGGCTGAATTCCAGTTTTCATCTGCCCTTTAATAATACTTCTCACCTGTAAATAATTTTGCATTTTTACAAAGCCCTTTCCCATATATTATCGTGTAGGTCCTCCCAATTACTGTGTGTGGTCTAGGTTGTACAGGTATTATTATCCCATTTTAGAGATAGGAAAATAAAATAAAATTGAAATACCGAGTGGCTTCCCCTGAGATCCACAGCTCTAAACTGCAGAGCCAAGATAGAAATACAGGCCCCATCATCTGGGTCACTATCCATGGTACCAGCCTGATTACCGAGACAATGAGACAGAGATAAGGGAGTGGTGGCAATCACCTGGTGAAACCTACCCCAGGGTTAGAAAGTGCCTTGGAATTCACAGTTTACACATAAACTGAGGCCTGAGGGAAGGGAAGTGATTTTAAAGGTTAAAAGTGCTAAAGGAACATCAAATAGCCCTCTCTCTAGCTGCCCGGTGGAGAGAGTAGTTAGGATCCCCCAAAGCCCAGGAGGGGCTCCTTGCAGTAGATGGTAGACGGTGGATGTGATTGTTGGGGTGGAGCTATCCCGGAAGATGGACTTGGGAGCCACGGGCCTCCCAGGATCACCAGGGTCCCCCATGCAGCTCTGCGGGTGCCCAACTGTACCTTTCAGAGCCCGGGAACTTAAGAATTCCAGTGGGGTCTGCTAGGCAGTAAAATCAGCCCCTTCCTCCCCACACCAGCTCCTGATGGCCTGGCCTGTCTGCTCTCATGACTTGCTCACAGGCCAGTCTCACTCAGAGGCCCCTCCTGGGTTCAGCCTTTGCCCCATTCCCCCCGCACCTCCTCCCACACCCATGCTGCTCTAGTATCATCACTTCAGTGAGGTCTGGAAGACTTCACAAATTCAGGGAAGGAATACTGAGAAGCCCAAAGAAATAAATCCACCAGAGCAGATGTTCACTCTGTGCCCCCCACAACCCCCCAGGCCAACTTTAGAGTTACCATGGCATTGACATACTAACATCAGGCCTTATAGCCAGTGATGATAACCCACCCTTGACCCCTCCTGCTCAGGCACTGGAGGTTTGATCACGGAACAGGCAGCCACACCTCCCAGCTCTCCAGCTCCTGTTGCAACAGTTGTCATCTGCCAGAGCAACCAGCTTTCATCTCTTCTGCAAGCCGCAAGAGAAACTTAGTAAATGACCAGGTTTTTTGAAAAAGAAATCAATAATATACCTGAGGATGTCATCCATGTTTTAGCAGCATTTTCTAGGTATACTGTGCCAAAAGAAAGAGAAGGAGCACAGCTCTGGATGGGAGCAGGATGCAGACAATACCACCTCAGTGGGAACACAGGGGCTGGGAGACGCCACATCCTCTGCTCTATCTGCTCCGCCACTGCCACCATGGGATTTCTGCTGAGTCACTCCACTTCTCTGGTTTCATAGACCTTACACATAAATGCCCCCACCCTGCCCCTGCTCACGTGCTGTGGTGAACACAATAGAACAAGGAATGTGGAAACATTCTGCAATGGTAGCCATGCTTCTTTGCACAGGGAGAGCTTGTTGCCAGCTTGATTATCACCGTCCTTGTGAGGCCCATGTAAGGGTTGAACTCTACCCTAATAAAGCTCTAGGCCTGGGCTGTCCACAGCCAAGGCAACCTAAAGAAAACAGCTGGCTCAGGGCTCCTGTGTGGGCAGAGGGAGTATAGAGTTCAGCTGGGCCCTGTCCAGGAGCCCTGCACTGTATTCACCCTGGGGCTTACCAAATAGACCAACAGATCACCCTGTGGGCATCCCCTGGGCTTCCTGCTCCAGATGGCTGCCCACACAGATCCTCCAGCTTCCTTCTTCACAGGGTTCTGCACTGGCTGGGTGCCCACTCTGCCTGATGAGTTCTACGGCCCAAGCGCCCCCATTAGGCAGTGACCCCCAATCTCGGTCTCCAAGTACCGTGTGCTGACCTCAAACTCTGAATGTAGCATACTTTTGTATTCCCCACCAGATTGTAAACTTCAAAAGCAGGATCTATGTGTTTAGCGTCTCTGTATCCCAAATGTCCAGCATAGAATAGCTCTTCAGTAAAGGCCTGTTGAATGAATGGATGCATGTCTGCAAACAATTGAAAGCACTGGTTGGAGGCAAAAGATGGCCCCAAAGGCCAGTCCAGTGTGCCACTGTTAGAAATGTGGAGTTCACAGGCAAAGATACAGCCCCAGCCATTCCTTGGAGGGCTGCGAGGACCTGCAGAGACCCAGATGGAGATGAGACTCTGGATGTGAGGTGTCATCTGCTCCAAAGTTCTCCTTCCTCACAATGGAAATCCAAGATGTGACCTATGACATCAACTTAGCCAAACCCTCTAAACTTGCAGTAGACCTATTTAACACTAGGGATGGTTAATTCTTTACATGGATGGAGCTGCATATGGGGAAGTACAGTGAAGCTGGGGGTAGGTGAGAGCAAGTTTTCATTCCCTCCTCCAAGGCACAAATGCTATGCAAGTAGCCACACAGTGTATTAAAAGTACAATAGCTGCCATTTATTGAGCATTTGCTGTGGGCCAGACAGTATACTATATACTTTACATAGGTTATGTGCCCAAGGTCCCACAGCTTAAGTGGTGGAGCCAGAATTTAATCTCAGAACTGTCTGGCTCCATCCACTAGTCCTAAAAGAAAGCCCTTTCTAGGATTTGAGCCTGAGAGGGTGGAGGGAGGAGACATTTCTAACTTCTTGCCATTGGGGATATCATTCTTTCAAGTGCCAGGCTAGTAGCTGCGTGTGGCTATTTAAATTTAAATTAAATTTAAAAGAAATGTTGAGTCCCTCAGCCACACTAGCCACGTTTTAAGTGTACAATAGCTATATGTGACTAGTGGCCCCAGTATTGGACAGCGCAAATATAGAACGTTTTCATCATCACAAAGTTTTCTGGGACATTGCTGGTCCAGGGTACCTCCCCCTCCCAATCTGAGTAACCTGAGAGAGAGAGCATTCCCTCTTTTCTCTGCCCTGATCCAAGAAGGGCAGTGATACTTGAGAACATACTACTTTCAGCCCAACAGTCCTCCTTTTGTCAAAAGGTCGAAGATATTTCTTTACGAAACTCAAACCACTTGAAAAAGACAAAGCAATGTTCTCACAGGCATCCCTACCCCTGCCAGATTCTCTCTGCCAAGTCCCTGCTGGCTCTGCTCTCTCCCTCAGGTCAGTGCATTTGTGCCTGCTAAACAGCAGCGCCTCTGGCCTCTGCAGCCATTCTGCCTTGGGTGGCTCCCTATAAAAGATGAGCACAGCGACCCTCGGGGACACGTGGTGGGGAACCCCACCTTCCCAAGGAGGGATGCCCACTGTGCTGGCTGACTTGAAGTTCATGTTGCTTACCATGAGTCAGCCATTTTCCAAATACCTAAGTCACTATTTTCAGCTCCAGTCTGCTCCCAACAAAGGAATACACAGATGATGCAGGCAGCTCCAGAAATCCCAACTCCCACCAAGCTCACCCAGCTTGATGTTGCTTGGCCAGTGATCCCCACCAGACCTGCACTTACCTGGTGATGGAATGTATCAGGGATTGAATTACATCCCCCACAGAAGGAACGTTTAGGTCCCAGCCCTAAGGGTGTGCATCCAATTGTAAATAGGACCTTTGAAGATGTTATTCAAGTGTACCCAAACAGAATGAGAGTTGGCCTTAATCCAATATGGCTGAAGTCCTTTATAAGCAAAGGAATTTGGACACAGAGAGGTCACAGGGAGCAGCCAGAAGCTGGAAATCAACAGAACCTGGGGGAGAAAGATGCCACTGCCATGTGACAGACAAGCCAAGGACCAAGGATCACTGGCAGCCAGCCCCAGAATGCCAGTCTTTGGGGAGAATGTGTCATTTTGTTGGCACCTAGGTTTTGGGCTTCTCCTACCCTCAAAACTGTGGGCCAATAAAACTGCCAATGTTTAAGCCAACCCACTGTGTGGTGGTTTAGCCGCTGGGAAACTAATACAGATAGGATATAAATCTTTTAAGCTCCTTATTCTTGGTTTTCTGTTCCCCTATAAAGCTACTTAATCTTGGCATGTTTCAGAGTATTATAAACTGCTCAGATTAACAATTCTGACCTGTTCTTTGATTTTACAACGTGTCTCCTCCTAAATATTCTCTGACCTAGATTTATTTTAAATGGAAGGGCATGAAAATTGATTTTGAAAATGGCACGCCATTCTTGTGAGGAAACCTGTGATTGTGACAGTGGAAGAGGCTTAAGTTAACAGAAGGCCTGGGGCCTACCATGAAATTGCAGAGACTTTGGCAGACAAATCACACCTTCCCCGTTCCCTTTTATGTGTCAAATAACAATGTCACCATCCTGCCTATGTTATTGATTCATGGAGTGATTAAATGAGATAATAAGAAAGCCTTGCTAAGAGAGCTGGGGCTGGAGCAGTTTGTTCAAGAGCTGACTATATAGACTGTTCCAAAACTATTTGTTCTATGAAGGTCGATGAGCTCCTCAGGGTTAGGTTCCGTGTCTTATCACAACATCCTCAAGGTCTGGCATGGTGCCTAGCACACAGTCAGCTTGTTTAATGAATCAACATTGTGCTGTTCCCTGATCTGGTCAAAGTGGCATATATGGACTTGGCCCTGTCTCCCTTTTGAACCAAAGCACCCATTTGTGAGAGGGTCAGTCTCCTGGGGTAAGTAAACAAGCACTCTAATGAATTTGCATGGGGGAAAAGCTGCAATTAGGCCTCATTAACCCCACCCTACCAGCACAACTATTTGATATGATCACTAAACACAGGCAACTGATTCTACAGGCTCCCGAGTTTCCCGAAGACTGTTCTTGCAGGGAGTGGCTCTCTAACCCAAGAATTAAAGGAGGTTCGTCTGGAATAGGTGAGCCATGTCAGCGTTTGCTAAATGGCAAAGAGAAAGAAGCAAATAACTTTGCAGCCTTCTCCATGGTTAAAAGTAGATTTGGATGCGATCCAGGGCACTTGGCACTCCCTGGGCAGGGCAGCCTGGGAGAGGGCAGGCCATTACAGGGAACAAGAGAGCATCTAGGGTGCTGTGAGTCAGAGAGGGTGGTCCTGAGAGCAGAACCATCAGATGGGTGGTAAAACCCTAGCACACCTTGCCCAATGTGAGAACTGTTTGTGATCAAAGAACTGGACCAGGAGTCCGAAGCCCTGGCTGAGTTCTAACCAACACTGGCACTGGGTAACCCAAGTAAGCTGGAATGGCTGAAGCAGCCCTCCTTCTGCTCCCTACCACCTGCATATATCTTTTTGTACTGTTGCAATTAGAGCTCTTGTCGTATTAAAAGGATTAAACAAGATCAGAAAAGAGGGGTGACCAGAAGCCAGGCTGAACCTCAGCAGCCCCTGGAGAAGGTAGAACTTCTTTGCGTTCAGAGAAGAATCCTGGTCCCTGGCAGCAGGTGGGTGTAGTTCTTCCTCCTATAGATCCACCCTAGGGTCCCCTCTTCTTCCTCCCACCTCCCACTCTCCAACCCTGGTACCCCCAACACACACCTTCACCCTCAATTCCCTCTTCCCCTCTGGGAAAATACCATTCAAGGCTACAGCCTCTAGAGCCCTGGGCTTTCTGTAATTAATGAGGGCCTCAGCCAACCGTGCTTTGAAAGGGAGGGGGGCTACAAGTTGAGAAGGTGTATGGAAAGAGACATCAAATTGAGTTGAAAAAGAGGGGAAGACAGAATACCACCCTCCATCCCCAGTAGAAACTGGGCAAAAGCAAAAAAAAAAAGTAACAACCAGCTCAGTTGCCTGATCCTGGGCAAATGCATCCCTCAGAGAGTACACACAGGCCTGGGGTTCAATAAGGGTGGCTTAGAAAGGACAGTGAGACCAGATGAAGTATTTGATCCTTCATTTTTCTCTTGTGAAACCACAGGATTGGTAAGCATCCAAGTAAGTCACAGTCTGTCGTCCCACTTCAGGCATGCCCTCCAGATCACCGGGTAAGGGCAGCACATATGGCCATCCCCTGCTGCTAGGTACCTCCCCGTGCCACCACACCTCAGCCGATTCCATCCCCTTTGGGCCTAACCTCCCCCAAACATGCCAGTCCTAGGGTCAGGCCTACATACACACAGCATCCTGGGCAGTGGAGCACTCAGGGCTGGAGAAGGACCATCTAACCATTCACCCTTCCAAAAAAATTTACTGAATGTCCATTAAGTGTTGGCCACTACTCTTGGTGTGGGGAATACACCTATGCACAGCTTCTGGCTTCCAGTCCTTGGTATCACTGAGTTTGACTGACTCTCTCACCCAGGACAGGCCCTGGCCATCCCACAGGCTGAGAGGGACAGGCCAGTGCTACAGCTGACCAGTCCAGAGCTGGGCCACTTCACTCACACTAGTAAGCCCCTACCTAAGCCTGCAACTGTCCTCCCCCAGGAACCCCACCTTGGAGGAGTTATACAGAGAGGGCCTTAGCTCACCATGGCACATCCATGCTCCAAGGTCAGAATGTTCCATCTCACCCAGACCTCCTCCCTCAGCCCTCAGCATTTCTTGGGACCTTTCCTGAATACCCTTTTGGATGCCTCTGAAATGCTGTTGCCTTGAGGAGTGCATCTTTTGAGGGGTCTTGTACACCTAGGCTTCTAAAAGCCAACCATTCCTGGCCATTACTCATTTCTACACACAGACACACACACACATGCCCAAACATCCACCACCACCATCACCACCATCACCACCACCACCATCAGGAGGTCTGCTTGGGTCAAGGGTCCACTAAAGTGCCTCCTCCTTGGTGCTGGGGGTGGAAGCCAGGGCTCCTCGGTGAACCCGCTGGTGTTTAAGCAGGTGCTGCTTTTGGCTAAAGCCACGGCCACAGGCGGCACACAGGTACGGCCGCTCGCCCGTGTGGTTGCGCTGGTGCCGCGTCAGGTTGGGCTTCTGGCTGAAGCGGCGCCCGCACTCGGGGCACGGGTACGGCCGCTCACCCGTGTGGATGCGCTGGTGGATGGTGAGCGCCGACCACCACGAGAAGCTCTTGCCACACTCGTTGCAGATGAACTGGCGCTGCTCGCCGGGCCCAGCCGGCGGAACCCGCTGTCCTGCCCGCGCCATGCCCCCACGCACCCTGCTCCACACCATCACCCCAGTCCCTTGTGGCCGCTGGGGGCTTAGCGGTGGGGTGGAGAAGCCCAGAGGGGCCTCTGACAACTGCTCCGAGCCTGGTCCCGGCTCCCCATCTGCTCCGGCAGGCTGGAGGCAGCCCACACCCCGGAGCAGCTCGGCGGTGGCGTGGGCCCTCTGGTGAGCCCGGAGCGCCGCCCGGCTGGGGCAGCTCTTCCCGCAGCTGGGGCACAGGGCGGTCTTCTCGCCCGCGAGGTGTGTGCGCTGGTGCTTGAGCAGGTGCTGCTTCTGGCGGAAGCTGCGGCCGCAGTCCAGGCACGGGTGGGGCCGCTCGCCCGTGTGGTTGCGCAGGTGCCGCGTCAGGTTGGGCTTCTGGCTGAAGCGGCGCCCGCACTCGGGGCACGGGTACGGCCGCTCACCCGTGTGGATGCGCTGGTGGATATTCAGCGACGACCACCAAGTGAAGCTCTTGCCACACTCGTTGCAGATGAACTGGCGCTGCTCGCCGGGCCCCGAGGGGACAGGGTCTCCGGGCCGGGCCGCTGGCTTGTTCCACCATCCCTGACAGAGCCCCAGCCAGGCCCATTCTGCCAGGTCCCGCGGCACTGGCCGCAGGCGACAGGCCTTGCGGGCCACCTTGTCTCTGAGCAGCTTCTGCAGCTCGCCTCTGGCCAGCTGGCGGTCTCGGGCATGAGCACGCTGGTGGATGCGGAGGCCGACCTTGTGGCGGAAGCAGCGCTCGCACTCAGGGCACGAGTGTGTGGCGGGGCGAGAGTGGGTCTTCTGGTGCTTGAGAAGATGCTGCTTCTGGCTAAAGCGCCTCTCGCACTCGGGGCAGCAGAAGGGCCGCTCGCCCGTGTGGTGCCGTTGGTGCCGCGCCAGGTTGGGCTTCTGGCTGAAGCTCTTGCCGCACTTGCCGCAGAGGTACGGCTTCTCCCCAGTGTGGGTGCGCTGGTGGATCTTCAGGGACGACCACCAGCTGAACCTCTTCCCACAGTCCAGGCACACAAAGTGACCCTCGCCGGCAGAAAGCTGGGAGCCTGGTGAACTGGGAGCTGCCACCGAAGCTCGGCCCACCAGCCCCCTATCCTGCTCGGTGGAAGGGGCCCACCTGGGAGCCCCAGTCTCCTCTTGTCCCCCCAAGGCTCGAGCCTTCCCCATGGTCTGGCATGGCGGGAAGCCCTGATGCTGCTGGAAAATGTTTTCCTTATCTTTCTCTGAAAGCATGGCCTGCGGCACCAGTGCCTGAAGCAGCCACTCTTGCTTCTCCTGTTTGATCTTCATCACTAGTCCATCTCCTGCAGGAGGCAAAGGGAAGAGATGGGAAGAGATCACTCACTCTACTATGGGATGGAGAGAAAGAGTGGGAGAGAGGGAAAGAAGTGGCAGGAGGGCAGCAAAGAGAAGAAAAATAAGGCAGTAGAAAAGAACGCAGAAAGAAAAAGATTTTAAAACAAAAGAAAACAGGAAAGAAAACAAGGGGAAATGAGAAAGTGAACAAAGTAGGGACAGGTAGAAAGGACGATATGATAAAGAAAGGTTGAGGTATGGAGAAGGGCAGAGAAAAAAAAACAATACAAGAAAAGAAAGTGGATATGGAGATCCCCCAGCCTGGGCTGAAGCTGGACCAATTTAGTGGAATCTCCTGACCCAGGAACAAGAAGAAAATGGTCAAATGGTCAAATTAAAAACAAACAAACAAACAAAAAACATTCTTTTTTTGGAGAGAGTTTTCTAGGGGAGTATGTCCTAGTCCTTCAATGAGTGGGTCCCACACCCCATGTCTCTGGCCTTTGCCCATCTCCATTTGCCCAGTCACCCCTGCTACCAGGGCAGTAGCCAGTGCACACAAACACTTCACCTGATTGGACCTTAGCTGTCTGGCAACCTCACCTTCCTTGGACAAAATAAAAAAGAAAGTAGGCCTGAAAGGCCTCTGGGTACCCAAAGTAGGTGCTGCCTTGTCCTTGTGTTAAATGGAATCCGTGCTATTCTTGGACCCCACAGCACTCTGCTCCTAGCCCATACCTTACACTGTGCACAAGTCTTCCAGAGGGGATGATGGTTTTCCTAGCTCATGGTCATAAGACACAATGAAAAGACGACTGTGACAAACACAAAAGAATACTATATGATTCCACATTTATGAAATTCAAAAGCAGGCCAAACTAATCATTGAGTTAGAAGTGAAGACAAAGGCTCCCCTTACAGAAGGCACTGTGACTGGAAGAGAGCAGGAGGGGGGCTTCAGGGTTCTGACTATTTTGATCTTAATCTTGATCTGGGTGCTGCTTACATGGATGTGTTCACTTTAGAAGAATCTGAAGAGCTTGTGATCTATGCACTTTTCTGCATGTGTGTTATACATCACTAAACATTTACATTTAAAGAGATCTAAAAAACTAAAAAGGTCTATGACAAGCAAGTGGAATGAAACACCTGTGAACAAAGAGAGAAAAACTATAAACAGATGCCAGTCATAAAAAAACAAAATAAACCCCAAATAACAGCAGAAACAAAAGGATAAAGAGAATATATAGATATAAAAAGGATTCTGAAAATTCCAAACCACTACATGCAGCCTTTTTATCGGCAAATTTGAAAAATCAATATAATTTTTTGCAAGAAAATATGAATTAACAAAACTGAAGAGTAGTAAGTAGAAAATCTGACTATGTAAACAAAATAAGAGAGACTGAAAAGAAAGCCAAAGCTGTACTTCTAAAATGGGTAAGAAGTTCACATAACTGCATAAATAAATTCTACTAAGACATCAAAGGTTTATTTCCAGCATACATGAGTATTACAGTGATTAGGAGGAAAGGAAGGGAGGCAGGGAGAGAGTCCACAAGGCCAGCACAACCCCAAGATCAAAACAAGACAAGAATGGGCAGGGGAGAGGTGGAGGTAGGCAGGAAATCACAAATTTATCATTCTTAGGAACAAACATGCAAAAAAAAAATTAGTAAAACAAGTTTAAGTGGTATTAAAAGAACAAAACACCATGACCTTGCTGGGATTTTCCCCAGGAAAACAAAGATGGCTCAATATAGTTAATGGTATTAACTTAATAAATAGATGCCCAAAAGGGAAATGATAAATTTAAAGAGAAAAGAAGGAAGAGGAAGGCAGAGAAGAAGGAAGGGAGGATACAAGGAAGGAGGGGAGGGAAAGACAGAGGGAGGGGAGAAAGAGAGGGAGAGAAGGAGGAAAGGAAGGAAGGACTTCTTAGCAATCTAGGAGTAAAAGGAAACTTTCCTAAGCCGATGAAGGATCTATATTGGAAATCTAAGCAAACAACACCAAAGGCAAAAGATTAGAAGCCCATTAAGGATAGGAACAAGACAAGGGGGCCCATGATCACTGACTCCACTCAAGGCTGTACTGAAGAACCAGCCAAAGCATAAGGGGAAGAAGAGAGGACTATATAAATTCTGGAAAGGAAGGGAAAACTGTCATTTGCTGCTGCTGATTAACCTAGAATGTGCAAAAGAATTCAGTGACAAAGTATTAGAACTAAAGAGTTCAACAAGATTGTCAGATCCAAAAGCATACAAAAATTATTAGTTTTTCCTTAATGGCAATAAAAGCTATAAAATAACTAGGAATAAACCTAATAAACATGCAGAACTTATACAAAGAAAACTATTAAACTTTAGTGAAGGGCCAGGGAAAAGCTAAATAAAGGGACAGTTATATCATATTCCTAGATAAGAAGGCAATGAAGCTCTTCACTCCAAAATAATGTTTAAATTCAGTATAATCCTAATTATAAAATTTACAATGTACATAAACTACCCAGAAAATTCTCAACATTAGCAAGGAAGATTTTTGGCTTATATGATGAACAACTGACTATCTTTTGGGAAAAATATTTAAGTTAGATTCCTAGTTCATGTGGTTTATAAAAATCAGTTCCAGATGGATTTAAGGGCTGGTTTAAAAAAAAAAAAAAAGACAACACAAGTATTAGGTAGTATTAGAAGAATTAGGAGAATTTATTTAAAATGTAGAAATAATTCAATGTAGAAATAATTAAAAATCTTTTAAACAAGATACAAAACATAAAAACTAAATTTAAAGCACTTCTATGACAACGGATACCATAAAATAAGTATAATAGACTTGACAGTTTAAGGACATGGAAATGTTTTATATCTGAGCTGTCTATTATGGTACTCTCTAGCCACACATGGTTTCTGAGCACTTGAAATGTGGCCAGCACACCTTAGGAACTGAATTTTAATTTAAATTAATTTAAATCTAAATTAAAATAGCCATATGTAGCTTGCGGTTACTGTATGACACAGCACAGGTCTAGAGCAAAATGGAAAAGAGGATTAATATGCATCATATATAAAGAATTCCTCTACATGGGTAAATCAGAATATAAAAGCAAAGCATCTTTTCACCTTTGACACCAACAAAAATTGAAAAGATTGATAATATTCCTACCCCACACATATATATGGAAATTAAGTAGGAAAACAAGATACACATGTGGGTATGCTGGGAGCTGAAACTAGTTCAGACTTTTAGGGGACAATCTGACAGTGCTTACTAAAATTATAAATGTATTTAACCTTCCAGACCCTTCATCTAGCAATTTCACTCTTGGGGTTTATCCTAAGAAACATTTACATATGAGTGCAAAGAGGAATGTTCAAGAATATTCACTTACGTGCTATTTGTAACACTAAAACATTGAAAACAATCTAATTACCCATCAATAAGAGAATAGCTTAAAAAATTATCACCCCCTTCATAATATGGAATACTATGCTGTAGTGAAAAGGAATTAAGGCAGTGGTATGTTCTGATGTGAGAGGATTTCTAAAACATTTTAAGAAGAAAAAAAATCAA
>PVKY010003214.1:0-22432 GCA_004027775.1 Bradypus variegatus | reverse complement strand
CCATCTGCAGAAAAGAAATACAAAAGATGGTGTTGGGACCCTCTCGAAATTCAAAGTCTGAATTCCCAATATCACTATTTAAGTACCACACGTCCTAACACATACTTGATCCTAATCTATAGCTGCCTGTTACTCTCCCAGAACAGCCTGCGCAGTCAGCATTTGCAGGTCCCCAGCAACGACAGAGGCCTTATCTGACAGCCTTCAGCGCTGGGAGGAGCAGAGAAGGAATACCCAGATCATATGAGGAGAGGATGCCACGCTCCTTGACAAACATCTTCTTGGGGGTTTTGTTTATTTCTTTACTCCTTTCCTCTTCTGTTTCTTCTATTCCTTCATTTCCCATCTACCTACAGTTTATCCTCTCCTGTTTAATCCTGCCAGTGACACTCAAAATAAGGTTAACTTAAGCATGATAGCGGGATTTTTAAAAACAAAACAACACAGCAAACACAAACACAAATTGCTTAAGTTTTATTCTAAATGCTTTAAAGCCAGGGTTCTTAACTGGGAGGGTGGGGATGGGTTCACAGATGGGCTACGGTGAGTCCCATAAACACTCTCAAATGTATGAAACCATAAATTTTAAACCAGATTCTCAGATATGTGACTTCCAAAGAAGCTACGAATGAGATTCTGAATCAATTTACATTTACTGCACACCGAATACATAGTGTATTAGGTCCTTCACATTATTTTATTTAAACTTAAACAATTTACCAGGTGGTGGTACATGGTGATAATGTGATTAAGTTATTTGTTTTCTGTGTCAAAACATTTACAAATGACATGAGAGATGAATTTAGTTTTTAGGTTTTACGGTATTGTTCTCCAACTTATCTGCACATTAGAATCTGAGGAGCTTCTTTTTAAAATCCCAATACCTAGGCCACATCCCAGACCAATGAAACAGAATCTCTGGGGTTGTCCCCAGACATTAGTAGCTTTCCAAGCTCTCCAGGTGATTCCAGTGAGCAGTCAGGGTAGAGACCTCTGCTCCAAGCACTGCTTCCCTTTGACAGTTCCTCATGACCTACACACCACCAACCCCACCTTTTGAAGCTGCCACCCAAGCCCCATCCCTTAATTCAGGGCTCTGACCTCCATTTCCTTCTACCTGATCCTATCCACTCAGCCTACAAAGCCCACCTCCAAAGCTGCTTTTCCATGCAGCTTTTTCCAGCTGGACATCATGCCTTTCTTTAAAATCCAGCCAAACTTTTTTTACTGTAACTTTCCTAAGACACTGACACATCCCAACCTGCATTACAGTAGTTTAAGAACTTGCACTTCTCCTGCCAGTCTGCATCAGTTGCTCAGAGAGGACCAAATCTTTTCTGTTTGTGTACTGTTCTCAGTATCCAGCAGTGTCTTGTATTAGACACTGGAAAAAGTTCCCTCTGAATAGGGATGAAATGAAGCGTGCTGGAATGGGGGAACAGACACACAGGGCTGTCACCACTCTGCCACATCCCACTAGATGCAGGAGGTGGGTCACAATAACAGTGATCTCTTTCCATGTATCAGGCACATCGTTCTAAGTCATTTAAATGCCTTAATTCATGCATTTAACTCATGCAACCACATGAAGCAAGTCCTATTAAGTCCAGTACAAATATGAAAAATGCGTTTAGGTCCTTTTGTGGCCCAAGGTCACACATCTAACATATGACTAAGTCTGGTTTCAAACAACTGTTTCTTCATCTATAAGACAAGAAAAAATCCCGGCGGCATCAGACAGCTAATTCAAATATAACATTCGTTTTGACAAACGGAAAACCACATCAGTATGGGAAGCCCGTCTCCCGCCAGGTCCCCCTTCGGCGTGGGAAAATTCTACTCATTCTTCCAGGCCCCACCTTACGGACTCCAGCCCCGGGGTCGGCCCTTGCTCGGGGATCAGCATGCCGCATGCCCGCTCGCCACCCGGCGTGCCGAGTCGCTGTTTGTGCGACTCAACTACAACCTAAGGCAGGCAGGCCCCAGTCTCGTTCTCTGCCTCGGAGCTCGGCACACAGAGGGCGCTGTGCAGGCATGCCGGGTGTGGTCTGGCCCCGGGTGTCCCGAAAGGACAAGGACTGGACCCTCCCCTTCCTGCTCCTTGAGCGCCCGCCCCAGGGAATCTGGGCCGGGACGGGCCGGGCCAGGCCGGGAAAGGGGGGCCCGTCCTAGATTTGAGGGGCCGAGGCCCACCGAGCAGTCCCGGCCCGGCCGCCCTTCCTGCCTCGCGCGCCCGCAGCGCGGCCCCCACCGTACCTTCCGGCCGCCCCGCCGTGCCGGGCCCGAGTTCCATTCCCCGCCCTAGCCCTGGCCTCCTCACCGCCACTCGCCGGCCGGGCCTAGCGACACCCGCCTCAACCTGCGCGCCGCCTCTTCCGCCCTCGGCGATGTCAGTTGAGCCGGGCGGGGCTGACTGCAGCAGCAGCCGGCTTGGAGATGGGTCCGCGCCGCCGCTGTGATCGCCCCAGTCCCTCGGGCGCCCCTCTTAGGCCGGAGGCGGCGCTGCAGGTGCGACCACCCTCGCCCCACCACTACCCTGCAAATTTAAATGTGCCTTTAGAGAAGTTGATAAAAATGCAGATTCTGGGACCTCGCGCAAGGTGGACTTCTTTCAGTAAACCTGGAATGGAGACCTGGAAATCAGATGCAAAAAGTGAGGGCCCCTAGAACCAGGGAAGGGAGATTCTCACAAAGTTGGAGCAGGGGGTGAATTGTGACATCATGTCGTGACCTCATGTCAGAGGTCACAGGATGGAGGGACTTAGAAGAGAGAATTTCAGAGTAGTGTTAATAATTTGGATAATATTTAAAGTGGACTAAGAATTTACATTCCAGTGTTTTAGGTCAGGAGTCTCCTAATAAGTTTTGTTTGCAGATTCCATAAAAATAGCAGACTTTTGTGTCTTTGGCTTCATGTGCCCTGTTAAATCTTTTAAATTGAGCTCTCTTTGTGTTCCCAGCACTCCACTGAGTTAAATCCTTTACATGCATTACCTCATTTAAATGCCCAGGACTCCATCACTTAGGTCATTTTGTCTCTCCATTTTACAGATGAGGAAGTTGAGGCACTAAGGGGTGAAGTGATTTGACCAGTCTCTTTCAGTGGTGGAGCCAAGATTAGAATCAATTCATCAGTCTGACCCTCTCCTATAGCCCATAAGAGAACGAGGGTTTGTTGTAACAGAAATGCAAAGAGAATAAAAGAGTCCCGGCCTTAAGAATCAAAATGGAAAACCTTAGGGAAGCTGAGATTAGAGTTTACATCATAATAATAGGTGAAAATGAGAAAAAAGAGAGGGAGAGAGAGAGTCCCAATCCTGTCCAGTGTCCCCAGGCATAGTAGTTGAAAGAGTCCAGGTGTGTGACCTAAACCAGAGATCAGGATGAGGCCAGCACATAGAAAAGCGGGAGTAAACCATAAAATATGGAGCTAGCAGGTCTTCCATCAGTGCCTGTACCCATCCCCATCCATAACTGGCATCCCGTGGGTGCCCAGAGACTTCTTGCTAAGCCCCTTCCACCTGCCTAGTAGGAACAGCTTCCTTTCAATGTACACCACTCACAGTACCCCTGAAACAAGCCCTTGACACATATAGGGGCAGAAATGTGGAGGGAAAAGCCCTGCCCCAAGCTTGGGATAGGACTGGATAGTGGTGAGCCCAACCCCGATACCAAAATATCACGCATTCATGCTGGTCTCTTCATTGTGTATTTGCTTACCAAATAAATCTTGGTTTTACTCTTATCATGTGGGAATCTGCAAATTTTATTTTTCTTTAAAATGGGAGCTTCATCCTGAAATTTGGAAGCCACCACACTAGAAGCACGATTGTCAATAGCTAACACAGTGCTACCCATGTCCCAGGCCCTGCACTAAAGGCTGTGTAATAACTGAGCTAAAACTTTCAGCAACCCTATAACATAGTTACCATCATCATCATCCCATTTTTTTTACAATATACAAGACATTTTAAGAGTTTTATTATTCTAAATTCAGAGTTTTCATTTGGAAGATTTGTTGGCAAAAACTGGTATGACATCTTGATGTAGGTATAAGTCATAAGTGTCCCCAAACAAAGTCATGGCTATATTTTTAATCTGAATGACTGACTATATATATGAAAACAAAGTAGCAAAATTTTTCAAGCAAACAAGTTTTTCTAAAAGTAGTTTAATGATAACAAATTTTTAAGATCAAGTCACTTCTAAACTATTGCTTTTCTTTATTACTTTTAAATGTATATCTACTATTCTTTTTTTTAAAAAAAACAGTTTTATTACCACACCATACAAACCATCCAGATGGTGCAATCTATTGTTACAGTCTTGGTATAATCATAGAGTTGTGGATTCATCACCACAATTTAAGAACATTCTCAATTCTCCAAAAGAAAAACCCCATACCCTTTATACTCCCCCTATTATTGACACTTAGCATTGGTCTGGTACCTTTGTTACAACTGATGAGAGAATATTACAATATTACTGTTAACTAGAGTCCTTAGTTTGCATTAGTTGCCTTTTTTCCCATATGCCATCTTTTTATGAGCACCTTATAATAGTGACATACATTTGTCCTAGTTCATGGGAGAACATTCTTATATTTTGTGCTATTGACCACAGTCATCATCCACAAATCATCCCATTTTTGAAGTTAAGGAAACCGATATCAGAGAACCTAAGTGAATTGCCACTGTCACCCAGCTGGTAAATTACAGAGCCCAGGTTTGAACTCAGGAATCAGAGTCCTGAGCCCACATCATTAACCCAGTGCTCTGCTTAGACAAAGTTATCACCTTGCTCAAGGAGAGTGGTCAGTGGGTCTGTTAGGAAAAACCACCAGACCAACTCTGTGACCGGCTTCCCTGGTCAGTGCAGCCCAAACAATACCTCAGGTCGTCCCAGGGTTATTTGAAAACAGACTACTAAAACGGTTTGAGATGGCTGACAGTATAAAAAGTTTTCTGTGCTTCTGATGCAAGGTAAAATTTGATTTACAATAATAGGCACAGAATGAGCATGTTTATACTTGCAACCTGGCATTTTATTATTATTCCCCTGAAGAAGAGTGAAAAGAGTTTTGTAACCCCAAGGTAACATGGCTTGGTAAGAAGGAAAAAGGGGCGAGATTTAGCAACAGCTGCCATCATAAATCAGTATGCTGCTATTTCTCTCAGAGCTCCAGGCTCAACTCCTAGCTGTCATAAACTTATAAAGGGAAGCCCCATGAGAATTTATGTTACGATGGGAAGACTCATTTTCCTTCCTGCAAGAGCCTTTCTGAAGCAAGGAGAGAATTAGACTGATTAGATTGTAAGTGAAGAAAGAAACCCAAACCAATGGTTTATAGGAGGGAAAAAAATGTGGCTCAACTTGAGCTATAGCCCTTGCCAAGGAAAATGACCTTGTAAATAGAGAAGAACATGCTGAATGCCACCAAATAAATGAGTGACTGGGTGGCTGAATATATTAATGAATGAGTGTGATCCAGGATTCCTCCAGGGTGGTTCTTTCAGTGTGAGAACAGTTCGATCCTAGAGTCACCCAGAAATGCTGAATATATAACGAGGCCAATCAACACAGTCAGCTGCTGAATATTCATGCACAGATGATGTTCCCAAGTCAATATGTTTGATTTTTGTGTTTACTGATAGATTTTCAAATTCACTGTGTAAACCAACATTCTAAAAAGAAAAGAAAAGGAGAAAACAAAACAGAAAAGAAAATTGTGTTGAGAACATACATTATTTCTGGATAGGTTTGCCAGATATAAATACTTATATTAAAAAAATTATTCTTTGTTTATCTGAAATTCAAATTTAACTGGGTGCCCTGCATTTTTTTGCTAAATCTGGCAACCCTATTTCTGGACCAATGCAGAGGAGAGAGCTGAAGACATGGGAGACATGCCTCTACTTAGGAGTCAGAAGGAAGGAAACCAAAGGAAGAGTCACAGAAAAAGACAGAGGAGGCTGCAGAAATATGGAGGGAGAACTAGGAGAGTACAGAGCTCTTGACAAGCAGTGACACAAGTGGGGCAGGAAGTGGAGTTAGAAGGATGCTGGGTAAGAATGGCTTGGTGGCTATAGTTTGGGCCCTTACAAGATCGCTGGTGCTTAGGAGAAATTCTAAATGAGTGGTTCTCAGTGAGGTAGGGTGAAGATAGAATGGTGTATGTCAGAATCACCTGGAATATATCAGAATTAAAACCTATATACCGGAACCACCCTACTTCTATTGGAGGGTTGGGGAAAGAAGCATATATGTATAAGCCTCATCAACTCAGAGCTCACGTGGTCCAGTTTTTGGGCAGTGTTATGGTTGTTAAACCATAAAATACACTTTGAAAATAACATAAATCTTTTCTTGCACTTTCCATGAAATTTGTGAAGGAGATCCAAATACATAGTTCGCAAAACTCATTCAAAAGTCCCTTGCATCTTCAGTCTACTTCCTTCCCAGCTCTGCTGTTCTCTGGTGCACCCCTCAACCTTCAGCAATCTCCAGCTCCCAACAACTTTTTTCCTCTTATTATGTAGATCAATTTAGCCTCTCCTTCCAGCAAAAGGTCCATTCAACTTCGCTAACCCTATCCTAACTGATCTGGAAGATGAAGCCTTTTATTATGGAATGGGGAGGGAAATTGAGCTGGCAATTACAGAATTCTCCTTGGCTGGCTGGTGAAGGGAAAGGCAGGAATTTTCTTGTTCTGTCCCTGGTAGTTTGAAAAGCTTTCCAGGTGATTGTGATACTGTGCCCCTTTTGAGAATAGCCACTCTTAATCAAGGCCCCAAATCTTTTTATTTCTTGAAAAGTTCTATTCCTTAGCAAATTTCTCCTTGCAAAGTACATTTCTCTTTCTGCACTGCAAAGTGCCTTTGCATGGGAGCAGACATCTGCCATCCGTCCCAACAAAGACCACAAAGTGCCCTGCAAGGACAGCTGAGCCAGAACGTCTGCCTGAGTCCCCCAGTCGAGATTCCTCATCAAACCAGCTCTAAATTCAGCAAGATCTCACTTAAGATAGAGGCTGATCTTGGGGAGTCCAGTCACCTTCCTGACCCAAATGATCCTGAGGATGAAACTTCCCAGCTTCATCAAAGCTGCCTTGGTGGTGATGACTGTGGCAGCTGCTGGGCAGATTCATGAGGGGCCAGCCCAGAAGACCCAAGTCCTGGGGTGAGGAGGCAGCCCTGCAGGACATCTGTATGCAGGGCATGGTCCTAGCCTTCATCAGCTGTCCTTCAGTCCCCTAAGGGTCAGGGTCACATCCTGCTGGTCTGACCCTGCAAGGTTCCTCAGGGCTCCAGGTGTTCTCAAAAGATCCTCCAGCCCCCACCCATCCCCCCTCCATCCCTCAGCCCCTTCACTGTGACCAAGGACCCAAGGTTAGTGGTGAGCAAGGCCTCCAAGGACCAACCCCAATCCTGGCCTCATTTTTAAAAAAACTTACTTTGGTAATGGATGCGCAACATAACATTTCCCATTTTAACCACTTTCAAGTATACAACGTTATGCTACCATCACCACCATCTACTACCAAAACGTTTCCATCACCCCAAAGAGACTCTGTACCCATTCCCTACCTCCCACCTCTGGAAATCTGTTCTCTACTTGCTTTCTCTGTGAATTTACATATTCTAGTTATTTCTTATAAGTGGAATCATACAATGTTTGTCCTTTTGCTTCTGGCTTATTGCACTCATCATGGTGTCTTCAAGGTTCATCCACATTGTAGCATGTGTCAGAACTTCATTCCTTTTTATGGCTGAATAATATTCCAGTGTGTGTGTGTACATTTTGTTTACCCATTCATCTATTGATGGACACTTGTTGCTTCCACCTTTTGGCTAATTGTGAATAATACTGCTATGAACACTGGTGCACAAATATCCCTCCGAGTCTCTGCTTTGGGATGTACAACTAGAAGAGGAATTGCCTGGCTTCCTTTTAACAATATTTTGGACTTGAGGGAAGCTGTGATGTAAAAAGAATATGTGATTTGACACAAAGCAGAAGAGGAGACAATGTAACCACAGAGGCAGAGCTGGGAGTGATGTTGCCAGAAGTTAAGGAGCACCAGCTGTCATCAGAAGCTGGAAGAGGTAAGGAACAGAATCTCTCCTAGAGCCTCCGAAGGGAGCTCAGCCCAGCCAACACCCTGATTCCTTGATTTCAGATCTCTGGCCTCCAGAACTGTGAGAGAATAAATTTCTGTCATTTTAAGCCAAAAATTAATAATAATTAAAAGTACCTCTGCTTCTTCAACCCTGTTTTCAAAATTCAGGGTGGAAAAACCCATGACAGCTCCACTCGCTCTTTGACATGTGGCTGCCAAGGATCAACTGACCAGAACAGCCAGGCAGGAGGAGAGAAAATCACTGAACGGGGTGTCCATTCCAGAGGTAATTGCTTTTTAAAAGCTTGGTGCCTCTTTTGCTGGCTTTTGATTCTTAAAGTGTTGTCCTGATTTTATGCTCCCAATGTGAATAAAACGAACAAACCACACAACAACAAATACCACCTATGAAATCCAAATTCAAACTTTCTCATGACCTGTGAGTCCTGTGAATCCATTTTTTTATGTCCATGATTCCAGTTAAGGCAACACACACCCACACCAACACCCACAGTCATGTATTTAACAATGTCCTTTCAAGACTGTAACTGGTAACATAGGCCAAATCATGGAATTCTGTAATTCTGTCTGTGGACATTGGTCCACATCAGGTTTCCTATTAAGATATAAAATTGTCATCCATATGTGGCTTCTGTTATATTTTTCTGTGCACAGCACAGGTCTGGAGTTGTGAGCCTCTGTGAGTCCCGGGCACTCCCCTCCTGCCCACGTGTCTTCTAGTGGTCCCTGCCTCTGCACCTTTTTCTCTATGTTTGGCCACCAGATGGCATTCTGGAAACATTCTCACCCTCAGAGCTTTCTCTACCAAAGCTCCCCTGCATTGCTCCCAGTTGGCCTCCCCCACTCTGTTCCCTTACAGTCCATTCCAGAGTGCAGCCAGAAGGGGCTTTCTGGAGGGCAAATCTGTGTGTTTCGGGGCAGGTTATCTAACCCTCTGTGTTCCAGCTTCTTCAACCTGGCGGCATGGTTGTGGGGCTGGCATGAAGTGATGTAGGTAAAGCACTCAGGACGAGGCCTAATGTAGCCATTGTTCTCATTTGCCTGCTTAGAGCCCTTCAAGAGCTCCCCATGGTGCTCAGGACAAGGTCCAAATCCTTAGTGTGGACCCCAGGCCTTCCACCACCTGGCCCCTGCATACAACTGCAACCCAACCCCCTTCCTCCCTACTCTACCTCTCAGACAGAGGCTCTTGTAGTTCTGTAAGGAGTCAGCTCTGCCAGCTCTCCCACCTTTAGGCCTTGCCTGTTCTGCTCCCTCCCTGGCTTTGCCTCTCCTCTGCCCAACCACTTCCATCTGGCTAATTCCTCCATGTCCTTCAGGATTCAGCCCAGTGCCCTCCGTGAGGAGCCCTTCCCAGACCTGAATCTAGAGCCACTGCACCGGGCTCATCTCCTTGTTAGTCTGGAAGCCTCTTGGGGGTTGCTTTCCCTATTTTGTTCTCTGCCTAGCACAGAGTAGGATGAATGAGAGCCTGACGGTGAGGCTGTCATGTGGGCTGACTGTGATTGGCATGTCTCTGAGCTCTGAGGTGCCACTTCATGGACAGGCTGCGCTGGGGCCTGTGGGGCTCCTCCCAAGGCACAGGCAGCCCCTGGCCCAAACCCAAGCCAGGGGAGGCCTGGGAAATGAGCTTTTCTGGCCAAGGAGGCAAAAAAAAATGTAAAGGGACAAATACAAGACCATCTTCACCATTGGCCTATGAGGCATAAAACCTGGAAAAGAATAAAAGGTAAAATAATGGTCCCGTATGTTGATTGTTTTCTTGGGCCAGCACTGTGCTGAGCCCTTTATGCACAGCATCTCATTGAATCCTTACCATAAGTCCATGAGTTAGAGAACATTAGCCCCACTCTACTGAGAAAGAAACTTAGGCTCAGAGAGGTTTAATGACTTGTGCAGTGGCTCAGCACCAGCACCAGGCTGGAGGAAATGGCCCCTTAGATTCAGGCCTGTTGGTTGCTATGACTCAATGGGCTTGAATGAGATGGTTGGGAAGCCTCCAGGAGTAGGATGTGGGATGAAAGGATAGGGTTGAGGGGAAGAAAAGACAGAGGGAAAGGCAGGGAGCACCACTGTGGATACCTAGATGGTCCCGAGGCCCAGGGCAGTCCCTCAGCCACTCCGGTTCTGAGAGCCACAGGCCTCCAGGCCAATGAGCCCTGCCTGGTTGGGGCCCAAGGACTCAGCTGCAGTCACCCATCTTGGGGAAGCTTACCCTTTACACCCATCACCTCAAATGCTTTGCAAACCTCTTCAATCAGCCTCCAGGTGGGGTATAAGGCTGGGAGATGACTGGGGGCTACTGAGGAGGGAAAAGAGAAGCAACAAGGCCGCCTCAAAGACCTCCTGGGCAAACTTCCCACTCACTCCCCTCCTGGGCCTCACTTCTGTGAGGAAGAGAATGGGGGCAGGGGACACCTCAAAATGCCCTGGGGAAGCTGGGCAGAGGACAGAAGGGTGTTATTAGTCAAGCAATTCTCATACATAGAAATAGGGAGAGAAGAATTAGAGGAAGGGAGAGAAAGACACAAATGAAAGGCGGAGGAAGGTGTGGGAGAAGGAAAGCATAAAAATCTCCAAGGCAGAGGAATAGGAGGCTAGGGCGTTCCCCCAGACAAAGCCTCAGGCTGGACCAGATGCAGAGAACAATGGACCCAGAGGCTGAGGGGGCAGGAAGGGAAGGGGGAGGGGCCACACGGTCAGGTCAGAGAGGTCCTTGCCGGCTTCTGGAGTCGAGAACATGGACACCCCCAGGGGTCAGTGTAGGCAGGGACGTCCCCCAGGGCCAGCGTGAGAGCCGGGGCTGAGCCGTGCAGATCAGATCGCAGCAGCGACCACTAATAATAATGTCACTGCCCACGACTCTGGGCCAAGCCCAGGCTAAGGCCTTTCGTGCATCATTTCATTCAATCCTCAGAACTTCCTGCCCTAAGGGCTGATATTCTTATTCCCACCCCCCTCTAATGATGAGGTTACAAAGGCCCAGAGACGCTAAGTGACTTGCCCCAGATGACCCAGCTGTTCAATTTGCAGAGCCAGGGTTTAAAGCCGGGCAGTTTAGCTCTGACGGCTGCTCTCTTAACCGCATCTGCTTCCCACGGGCAAAAGGGGATGATCAGGGCAGAGTGAAGACTGAGAGGTAGACAAGTGTGGGGAAAAGACAGGAACAGGAGAGGAATCATGGAGAAAAGGCGGGAACAGAGAGAGATGAAGAAGGGGAGAGGCATAGGGAACGTGACGCCTGGGAGGGGCATCAGTCCATGTGTGGGCGGGCAGGGCCTCAGGTTCTCTGCCTGCTTGGCTACGCAAAGCCTCCCCTTCCCTTTCGCGCCTGCCTTACTAGTGGACAGCACCTTCCCATCCGGCCTGTCCCCGGAGCCCTGGCCGCATCCTCCTCAGCGGCAGGCCACTTGGCTTCAGGGGAAATGCTCTTTCTCTAATTGGCATTGAAACTCACAGCCCTCCCTTTTCCTGTAGGTGGGGTTTCCATAGGAAAAAGCTGCTTCTCTGTTTCCCCAGCCTAGCAACTGTTTGGAAGTCAGATCCCCGCATCCTGCTCTGCTGGGTTAAGTCCCTCTTTGGCTGGCTCTTGCCCATCATTTGCCGAAGTGGACCAACTGGCTCCCTGTGGGGATCTCCCCTGGCCACTGTATCTATACTTGGACTTCTCAGATCTCCTCTCTTCAGATCTCAGAGGATGGCCTTGCCTGGGAATCCCGCTGGTTCCATCATCCTCTAGCTATGGAACGAGGCTGTGCCACCAGGTTTGGGGGCAGGAGAACAGGGCTAATCAAGCCATCCAGGAAACACTGGAGGACTTGCCCAGCCCTTAAAGGACTCTGGGCTTTCTGAATCCAGCCCACTCTGGTGGTAAGCATGATGCAACTTCTGCAACTTCTGCTGGGGCTTTGGGGGCCAGGTGGCTACTTGTTCCTTTCAGGGAACTGTCAAGAGGTGGTTACTCTCACAGTGAAATATCAAGTGTCAGAGGAAGTGCCATCTGGCACAGTGATCGGGAAACTGTCCCAGGAACTGGGCTGGGAGGAGAGGCATGGGCAGGCAGGGACTGCCTTCCAGGTCTTGCAGGTGCCTCAAGCACTCCCCGTTCAGGTGGACTCTGAGGACGGCTTGCTGAGCACGGGGAGGCGGCTGGACCGAGAGCAGCTATGCCGGCAGCGGGAGCCCTGCCTGGTTTCCTTTGATGTGCTTGCCACTGAGGATTTGGCTCTGATCCACGTGGAGATCCAGGTGCTGGATGTCAACGACCACCAGCCGCGGTTTCCCAAAGGCGAGCAGGAACTAGAAATCTCTGAGAGCGCCTCTCTGCGCACGCGGATCCCCCTGGACAGAGCTCTCGACCCAGACACCGGCCTCAACACCCTGCACTCCTACACCCTGTCTCCCAGTGAGCACTTTGCCCTGGATGTCATCGTGGGGCCTGATGAGACTAAACACGCGGAACTCGTGGTGGTGAAGGAGTTGGACCGAGAAATCCACTCGTTTTTCGATCTGGTGTTAACTGCCTATGACGGCGGGAACCCCCCCAAGTCAGGCACCAGCTTGGTCAAGGTCAATGTCCTGGACTCCAATGACAATAGCCCTGTCTTTGCTGAGAGCTCACTGGCACTAGAAATCCAAGAAGATGCGCCCCCTGGTACTCTCCTGCTAAACCTCACTGCCACAGACCCTGACCAGGGGCCCAACGGCGAGGTAGAGTTCTTTCTTGGGAAGCATGTGCCTGCAGAGGTTCTAGAGACCTTCAGTGTCGAAGCCAAGACGGGCCACGTCATTCTGCGTCGAGCCCTAGACTACGAGAAGAATCCTGCCTATGAGGTGGACGTCCAGGCAAGGGACCTGGGTCCCAACCCCATCCCAGCCCATTGCAAAGTTCTCATCAAGGTTCTGGACGTCAATGACAACGCCCCAAGCCTCCACATCACGTGGGCCTCCCAGCTGTCACTGGTGTCAGAAGCTCTTCCCAAGGACAGTTTCATTGCTCTCATCGTGGCAAATGACTTGGACTCAGGAAATAATGGTCTGGTCCACTGTTGGCTGAACCAAGAGCTGGGCCACTTCAGGTTGAAAAGGACCAATGGCAACACATACATGCTGCTAACCAATGCCACGCTGGACAGAGAACAGTGGCCCCGGTACACCCTCACTCTGTTAGCCCAAGACCAAGGACCCCAGCCCTTATCAGCCAAGGAGCAGCTCAGCATCGAGATCAGTGATGCCAACGACAATGCACCTGTGTTTGAGGAGAGCAGATATAAGGTCTACACTCGGGAAAACAATCTGCCTTCCCTTCACCTCATTACCGTCAAGGCTCGTGATGCAGACTTGGGCATTAATGGAAAAATCTCATACCGCATCCAGGACTCCCCAGTTTCTTATTTGGTGGCTATTGACTCACACACAGGGGAGGTGACCGCTCAGAGGACACTGGACTATGAACAGATGGTCAGCTTTGAGTTCCGGGTGATCGCAGAGGACATGGGGCAGCCCCAGCTTGCATCTCACGTCACCGTGTGGGTCAGCCTCCTGGATGTCAATGATAATGCCCCAGAGGTGGTTCAGCCCATGCTCAGTGATGGAAAGGCCAGCCTCTCAGTTCTCGTAAATGCCTCCACAGGCCACCTTCTGGTGCCCATCGAGACTCCCAGTGGTTTGGGTCCAGCTGACGCTGACACACCATCACTGGCCACCCACAGCTCCCTGCCATTCCTTCTGACAACCATCATGGCAAGAGATGCAGACTCAGGGGCAAATGGAGAGCTCCTCTACAGCATCCAGAGGGGTAACGAACTTAGTCTTTTTGTCCTCAGCCCCCACCAGGGGCAGCTGTTCATCAATGTCACCAATGCCAGCAGCCTCATTGGGAGTGAGTGGGAGCTGGAGATAGTTGTAGAGGACCGTGGCAGCCCCCCCTTGCAGACCCGAGCTCTGTTGAGGGTCATGTTTGTCACCAGCGTGGACCACCTGAGGGACTTGCCCCACGAACTCCAGGCCCTGAGCATGTCGGTGCTGACCGTGATTTGCCTTGCTGTACTGCTGGCTGTCCTCGGGTTGATCTGGGCTCTGGTCATATCCATCTGTCGGACAGAGAAGAAGGACAAACGGGCGTACAACTATCGGGAGGCTGAGTCTACCTACCGTCAGCAGCCCAAGAGGCCCCAGAAGCACATTCAGAAGGCAGATATCCACCTCGTGCCTGTGCTCAGCAGCCAGACGGATGAGCCTGGTGAATTCGGACAGCCCCACAAGGACACGGGTAAGGCAGCGCTGGTGGAAGCAGGCTGGGACCCCTGTCTGCAGGTCCCCTTTCACCTCACACCGACCTTGTACAGGACCCTACGTAACCAAGGCAACCAGGGAACACTGGCTGAGAGCCAAGAGGTGCTGCAGGACACTGTCAACCTCCTTTTCAACCATCCCAGGCAGAGGAACGCCTCCCGGGAGAACCTCACCCTTCCTGAGCCCCAGACTGTGATGGGTCAGCCACTCTCAAGGACCCTGAAGGTGGCAGGCAGTCCCATAGGGAAGCCGCCCAGGGACCAGGGCAGTGAGGAGGCCCCACCAAGCCTGGTGGCCTCCTCTGCAACTCTGAGGCGGCAGCGGAATCTCAATGGCAAAGTGTCCCCCGAGAAAGAGTCAAGCCCCCGTCAGATCCTGCGGAGCCTGGTCCGGCTGTCCGTGGCTGCCTTTGCAGAGCGGAACCCTGTGGAGGAGCTCACTGTGGATTCTCCTCCTGTTCAGGTATCTAAGGCATGGGCAACCCCCTCCTGGTCACCTGGACCACCACTAACTGCGTCAGACCTCCTACCCTCTCATTCCTCACCTTAGGCTTGCCCAGCACCATATGGTGCCGTAAGTGGCAGTGGTTCAGGGCACAGTTCTGGGGTCAACAGAACTTATCCGCCCTGTGATTGTGAGCAAACTACTTAGTGTTTCTGAGCCTTAGTTTCCTAATCTGTAAAATAGGGATCCCAGTAAGAACATGTGCCTCAGACAGCTGTCCTGAGGATTTGTTCAGCTAATTCCTATAAAGCCCTTACTCCTGGTGCCTGGCACA
Source organism: Bradypus variegatus (assembly GCA_004027775.1). Classification (NCBI taxonomy): domain Eukaryota; kingdom Metazoa; phylum Chordata; class Mammalia; order Pilosa; family Bradypodidae; genus Bradypus; species Bradypus variegatus. The sequence goes on along the minus strand of PVKY010003214.1, from coordinate 7,220 downwards.
AGTAGACACACAGCAAAGGTAGTGAGTAAGAGTATCAGCTTGGGAGTGAGGCTGCCTGAGTTCGAATCCCAGCTCTTACCTCCTCCTAGCTGTGAATCACAGGGAAGTGACTCAGCTTCTCTGTTGAGGATGTCACTGTTAACAGCACCACCTCCTAAGTTTTCTGTGAAGATGAAATGAGTTAATGTACTTAAAGCACTCAGTGATTGCTGTTACCTCTGCAAAGCACCCCTCCATCTCCACTGCCCTTGTCTCTATGAAGTAGACAGCCACGGGTGTCATGTGCAGCAGGGGGTCATAGTTCTCTGGCTGGGCCTGTGGGATAGGACAGTGGAAACAACTTTGGAACTTGGGAGTTAGGCAGTTCTAAGTTCAAATCTCAGCACAGCTGCTTAGTTGCTATGCAGCCTTGGGCATGTCCTTTGACATCTGAGCTTCATTTTCCTCATCTATAGAATGGGGGTTATGACACCAAACTTTCCCTGTGTCTACCCCCCAGGGGGTGTAATGATGAAAGACAAAGTGTCTGGTGACCGGGAGTTATTAGATACAAATGGGAAATCTTTTTCAGAAGTGGTGCCTGAAATCACACCCAGATCCGCTCCTCCGAATCCCATACCATTTTCACTGTGCCCAGCTGCCCGCCCAGGGCCTGTTTCTGTTGGGCCAGGCCATCAGCTCAGGTTTCCTGTGAAGCAAGGATGTGGCTTCCTTCCCCCACCTCCTCCCCAGGAAGCCACCTGGAGAGGGCCCAGATGCTCTCTTGGGAGTCTCATTCTGGGCTCCATACAGCCCCAGTTGTTGCCCAGAGCCATGTGTTCCTTCATTCATTCATTCATCATTACTTATTGGATAAGCTGTCTGTGCCAGACACTGTGTGCTAGCTGCTGGTGAAGAGAGACAGCAGAGAGCCGGTGCTGTGGGGGATTCCACTGGGGCCATGGAAAGAAGGGTGCCCACTTAGAGCAGCTTAAAGGTACGAGACAGCTTGCCCAGTGCACGTCTCTCTTGCCACACATCGCTGCAGTGGATCAGGGCACTGGGCTTAATGCCAGTGCTGCCACTAACTGCTTTGTAGCCCCTGTGAACCTCAGTTTCCATGTCTGCAAAGTGTAATAGCATCTCATAAGGATTAAATGAGATTTTATACTACCCAACAGTTAGGTGCTTATTGTGAGGTCTATTACTATGTGATTTGTGTACTTTGGCTCATTTCATCCTCATAATCACATAACCTGAGTTTCACTGTTATTCCCTTTCTTACTGTGGAGGGAACTGGGGATCAGAAAGTTTAAGTAATTCCTCAAGGCCACACAGACAGGAAGTGGGGCAAGGGCAGATTTAGGATTTGAACCTGAGTCTGACCGACTCCAAAGTCTGGGCTCTAACTGTGAAGTGACCATGCGTGACGGTGAGCAGCACAGGGCTGGGCACTCGGAGTCTGTCCCTGAAACGCCAGCCCTTAGAGGGGCTTCTGCCTAGGTTGGGAGGTGGGATCTGCCCTGAGGCAGGCCATGGAGCCCTGACCCTCGTAAGTCACAGTGAAACCCGTCTGGGCAGTCCTCTCTGAGACTGGCACTTCTTGCCTTGAGCTGCCCAGAGGGGCTGAGTGGGCCTCCCTGGGGAGGAGTGAATCCAGGAGGCAGAGCCAACGTTTCTAGGAGTAACAATCCAAATTCCTTGCATTTGCAGGGCATTTTTAACTTTTTCAAATATTTTAATTAATCTCACAACCCTGTGAAGAAGGCTGGAGGGGGAGGCATGTGTATTTGTAGCCCCACCTTAGAGATGAGGAAACTGAGGCCTGAGGAGGCTTGAAAACCTGCCTGATATTACACAAGCTAGAAATGGCCTGGAACTAGAATTCAGTCTCCCAAAACTTGGTCTGTGTCCTTCTCCCTCACAAAGCCTTGCAAGATCTGGCCCAGACATCTCGCCCCACCGCTCGCCCCTCCTCATTCTCCAGCTTTCCTGAAATTCCATCTCTTCTGGCTTTCCGGCTTGCAATGCCTTCTGCCAGAACCCTTCAACCCTCCCCACATCCTCATCCCAACTCTCCACTTGCCAAACTCCTGCGGAGCCTTCGGGTCTCAGAAGAGGTGCCTGGCACATAGCATGAACTCAATAAACATTTGTTGACATGATGCATAAACTTCCCTTAGTGCCCCCACCCCCTTCCTCCATGCTCCAAGTGGGTTAGGGGCCTTCCTTTGCTCCCACGGAACCTGGTCCTCCCCCCACCACTGGGAAGCAACTCCTGCAGTAATTGCTCTTCTGTCTTCCCTGACAAACTGCAAATGCCCCAAGGGCAGCAACTGGGTTTCTTTTTGTCATAACGAGCACAATGACTGGCACAAACAGTAAATACTTGTTGACTGAATGAATGAATAAATGAATGATTAGATGACACCCGTTTTTGCCTTCTCCACAAAATAGTCTTACATCTGGCCCACAAAAATGGACTGAGTTCTTGAATACTGCTGAGGGGGAATATAACTCTGGAGGATAATCCTTACCAAAGTCTTAATGAATTTAGGGTCAGGAAATGCCCATTTCACCCCATCCCACAGGCTCCAGTAGGAGGAGATCACTTTGGGGAATGAGAGTGAGGGGGCTGGGCCCGGCAGGCCTCCTTCTCTCCCTCAGGTACCTGGGTCTGGGGTGAATGGCAAAGCAGGGAACCTGCCCGCACAGGTCCCTGTCTCCGCTGCCGGGCACCATCCCCCACCTGATCACACAAACATCTGAAGCTGGAGGAAAGACTATAAAAAGAAAGCTACCGGCATTGAGGGAAACATCCGGTGAGGAAGTGTGCTGGGTCGGAATTGTGTGGAGTCAACAGATTTTTCCTGTCTTGTAGCAAATCTCCCAGCTGCTGTCCTTGCTGCATCAGGGCCAATTCCAGCCCAAACCAAACCACCGGGGAAATAAGTACTTGGCCAAGCCCGGCAGCAGGTAAGCAGCACGTAGCCCCGCAGGCTTCTGGGATCCCCCACCCTCCCACTGCCCCTCACCCCTGGGGCCTCCATAACAGGGAGGTGAGGTGAGCACATCCCCAGTCACTGCTCCCCTGGGAGAGTGCAGCAGACAGCACTCGCCCCACCCCCACCCCATCCTGGCCAGCTTGGGGGGTGTGTGTGTGTGTGTGTGTGTATTTATAGTGTTTACAGCACCCACTCGCCCCACCCCCACCCCATCCTGGCCAGCTTGGTGTGTGTGTGTGTGTGTGTGTGTGTATTTATAGTGTTTACAGCACCCAGAGTCACTAGGTCACTAAGGAAATGACTTCATCCAAGGCTTTATCTGTCCCTTGATTTCAGAGATGCTGGGCTATCAGCTTCAAATCTCTAACTTTCACCTGTCTTCCTTGTGACCATTAAACATAATATGAAGACTACCTGCTAGGGATGTTGATGTGTGGGTGCCTCCTTTTGAAGAGACCTCAGGAGGACTTCTAATCTACCTCCTTCTTGTTACAGATGGAGAAACTAGCTCCAAAGAGTTTAATCCAACCCAGTTTTGTAACTTTGAGCAAATCAGATAATCTCTCAAGGCCTCAGTTTTCTCATCTGAGAAATGGAGGCTACAACACTTTCTTTGTAGCAATATGGTAGATTTAATGATCAAATGTATTCTAAGCCCGCAGCCTAGTGCCTGGCACATAATAGGTGCTCAAGCATTATTGAGTCCTTTCACCTTGAGGCAGCTCTGCTCAAGGTCACATAGCAAGTGAGTGGCAGAGCTGGGAGAGTCCCTCAGGGTTCCTTCATGTTCGTGCTCTTGCCTTGATGACTTACAGCTTCTTTTTAGCAAGGATGGTGAGAGGTAGCACAGGGCAGAGGTGAGTACAAATGCTCCAGAGTCACCTTCCCCTGGATTTGAATTCTTGCTGTATCACTTAATCCACACTGAGGCAGTCCCAGGAATTGGTCTCTGCCAAGTGGTAGGGATGGTCTATGGGAAAAAGGGGCCAGGGTAGAGACCGTGGGAGATTGGGGTGTGGAAGTAGATTCTGAGCAGCATTCAGGTGCCTCCCCCTCAGCTGCATCCTTATTGGCCTGCTCTTCTAGTCTGGAATTTGACCTCAAACAGGGAAGAGGATACATTCATTCATTCATTCCACAAAATATTTACTGAGTACCTCCATGTACCAGGCACTGCTGTCACTACTGGCAAGAGAACAGGGAATGACACTGACAAAAATCCCTGCTCTCACTGGAGTTCGCATCTGACAGATGAATGACTGCCTTCATTTAACCAAAGCTTACCAAACTCCCACTGTGTGCCAGGCACTGTGACGGTATTGGAGGAACACTGGGGAGTAATAATACCAGTGCCTTTGTAATTCCTGCCATTTGCTGAGTGCTTATGAGGTGCCAGGCCCTGTACTAAACCCTTTCCATTGCAAAGTCTCATTTTCCTCTCGCAACCACCCATGAGGTGGGTGTTACTATTCATTTCACAGCTGAGGAAACTGAGTCTCAGAGTAAGCAGCAGGGCTGGATTGGGTTGGTCTTGCTCTAAACCAGTTCCCTATATGGATGCACGCATGCTGCGTGAATAGATAAATCTCCATGAGCTTGAATGAATGAATCTGTATGTGCATTTCCTCCCTAATGGGCTGGGTCGGCTTCCTTTACAGGAGTGCAGTGCCAGACACAGGTGCCAGGACTGGTGGCCAGGCAGAAACAGACCAGGAGGAAGGCCCCTTGGACCCTGAAGAAGACCTCTCTGTGAAGCAGCTGCTGAAAGAAGAGCTGTCCAGCTTGCTGGACCCCCACACAGGTAGGGCTCCCCGGGGTCCCAGATCCTGCTTCTGCCCCCAGTATCCTCATGCCCCCAGGCTTCAGAGTTCCACTCCAGTCCCTTGTGAGGACACACAGCCACTCTCTGTTTCTGGGAAGGAACATCAGCAACATTTTACTTCCTCCAGAGCCTCATAAGATATTTGTTGGTTTAAAGACCAGGTTCTACTTCAATTTCTAATTTTAAAAATCATCATAATGGTGAACAATCACTGAGCTCTTGGTTTGTGCCAAGCATGGGGGGAGCATCTTACATGATCTCGATTAGGCCTTCAAACAGTCCTCTGAGGTAGGTATCATTAGCTCCACTTTACAGGTGAGTAAACTGAGGCTCAGGTAGTCTGCCTGGAGTCATCTAGCTCATCAGTGGTTGAAATGGGGCCAAAACCTGGGCCTGCCTGGCACCAGGAGACTTCCCCTCAACTCCTAAACCATTAATTTCCATCTGTTTGTTGTGTTTAAATTTCATCTCTCACCCTGAGAACTTAGCTGACTCTTTAAAGTGCTAACACTTCTAATTGAAGCAAAAAGATTTTTTTTTTTGTAGAGACACAATTAGTTTTGGCAATAAATATGTAACTTGAAACTTTAATTCAAGAATCTGCTAACTGTCCCCTCCTGCAGACATTGGCCAGCCTCCTTTAGGGAACACACTGCAAGTCTGGTCATCCCACTCTGTAGTTTGTTTCTATGGTTAACCATCCATTTCTCCTGTGAACATGTCCTGTCTGCTCCATCTAGCTGCAAACACGCTGAAGGCATGGCAGAGACTTCCCTTACCTTGGCTGAAAGAAAAAAAAATTACTGAACGCTTTCTGTGGGCTAGTCCCTTTCCTAAGTGCCTCATGAAAATAGTATGAGAAAGGTGCTATTCATTATCCCCAGGAGGGGCGAGGCTGTTTAATAATTTGCCCGAGGTGGTGCAGATAATGGTTATTAACATAGGCAGCCTGGCTCTAAATTTTAGAGCTGTGACGTCTAATACATTAGCCACTAGCCATATGTGGCTATTTAAATTTAAATTTTAATGACTTAAATAAAATGAAACATTCAGTGCATTGGTCACACTAGCCACATTTCAAGTGCTGGCAGCTACCGCTTTGGATAGGATACACATAGAAAGCTTTATAGGACAGCATTGTCTAGAATTTAGAATTGTGCTGTCCAAAATGGTAGCCACTAGCATGTCGCTATTGAACAGCTGGAAAATAGCTAGTCTGAACTGTGATGTGCTTTAAGCCTAAAATGCACTCCAGATATCAAAGATGGTATATTAAAAAAAGAATGTAAAATATCTCATTCATAATTTTAAAAATAATGAACACATGAAAATGATATTTTAGAATGGGTTAAGTAAAAATATTTTAAAAATTAATTTCATTTGTTTCTTTTTACTTCTTTAATGTGGCTACTAGAAATTTTAGAATTATGTATGTGGCTTGTATTATCTCTCTATTAGACAGCTCTGGGCTAGAACCTGGGTACTCATTTCCCACGCTATCCTGCCTTCCCACGTACAGGAGAGACTTAGCATGGGGGGACTATAAAGTGGGGGTACGAACAGAGACGTAGGGCTAGAAAAACCTTTGCTGCTCTCGGGGCTGGCCTGTGATGGTGCTATTGCTGAGTGTACTTGAGACTGGGGTCTTTGCTGCTTCAAATAAAAGCCCCATCCAAAGATGTGATCATGACAATATTTGATGGGTTGCATGAGTTCATTGGATTCTCACAACCACCCATCAAAATGAGAACCACTATTTCACCACTTGGGGAGGAAAGGAATGCTCAGAGAGGTTAAGCAATTTTCCCAAGGTCACATTGCCCCTAAGTGGCAAGGCTGGGAAATCAAGCCCAGGTCTGCCCCGCACCCAACTGCAGCTGTTCTGTGTTCTCATACGCCCCAGTGATTTTCTCATACCAAGGTTCACTCCTGCAGAAGCCCTCTGACCCTTGTACAAGGAAAGGCTTAATTCCGTAACACCAAAAGACTTTCAACCATATTGCCTCAGAGTCTCAGGGAACTAAGGTTTACATTTCCCAAGTGTTGAAGGTTAATATTTATGTTCACTGCGTCATTCAGCAAACATTCGCTAAACCCCAGGCACAGAGCTGGGCCACAGGATCCAGTGAGCACACTGTCCAGCACTGAAACAAAAGATGGACACTTGATTATCAAAATAAAAATTAACCGCTTTTGAATAACTTTCAAATTACAGAAGTAATCTTTAGTTAATGCAGAAAATAGAGCTAAACAAAGAGAAAATAAAATCACTTCTGCCCGGGAGTGATTTCAGTTATCATTTTGGCTATCTCCTTCCACCCTTTTTATCCTGTGCACAGATATCAAAGCAGCTCATCTTAAACAAACATTGAATAAATGTTACATTCGAGGTTGTGCCTTTTTTTTTTTTTTTT
>PVKY010003213.1:0-22424 GCA_004027775.1 Bradypus variegatus | reverse complement strand
GCTTTTATCATGCTCTAATGTTTAACTGTTTGCCTGCTTCAGAGCAGGGACTATGTCTTTGATCTTTGTAGCAAAGGGCCTGGCCCTTGGAAGATAGTAAATATTGGTTAAATTAATGAATAAGTAAATTTAAGTACCATAATTAGGGAACTGTAAGAATCCAGTATGTTTTGGGCAGAAGGCATTTGTAATGGGCAAGGAGGCTAGAGGCAAATTAGTTCATATATAAAAAGCCTCTAATCTCTGCTGAGTTTGGACATAAATCTTGGATGTGGGAGGACACTGAAGGCCAATAAGAGAGTGCAGGTGATTTGTTCAAACAATATTTAAAGATGATTAACCTGGAAATGAGGAGCATAAACCAGAGGTACAGAAAATGAATGCAACAGTCACAATGTAAAACGACTTGACTTAGATGGTCTCTATGGGTACTGAAAGGAAAATGAATGAGAAATTCATTATGAAGAGTAAGTCAACAGGATCTAAAACTGTCAAGATTTGAAGTAAAGAAAGGAAATCATTGAAACCGTGCTACAGTGGTTTTACTCTGGTGCTTTTCACATGTACTGATTTTCAAAACATACCTGTGGATAAGTAGGGCATATGGCAATAACATTCACACATTCATTTAAAATGTTTATTGAGCACTTACTGTTGTGCCAGGCATTTTAAGAGGAGCTACAGATACAGCAATAAACAAAGCAAGCAAAGTTCTGTACTATACATTCTAATGGGGAAGATAATAAACAAGTACAAACAAATATCAATCTTGAATCTGGAAAATATGACAAATAAAAACCACTTTTAGAAAGAAGAAAGTCCAGAGGAGAGGACAAATTTGTTAAAATAACTAACTCAACTCTAGACAAGCAGTGTTTTACATGGAATTAGGGAGTAAGGGATAATGTTAAAAAGACATACTTAAGTTAACTGTATGTAGACTATAGCTGAAGGATTAAACCTAGTGAAGATGCAGTGTGGGCAGAAGCTTCCTGAATGGCCATCCCGTGGGGAAGCCCTCAGGGATACAAACAGCCCATTATCACAAAGGAGCACCTATTTTATCTTATGTAGGTTCCATCCTCTGGCCTTCATAGCATCCAAGGGTGAAGTCAAAATGAAGGGAGAGGTATGGCGTTCCCACCCCTAGAAATAAAAACCAAGGGCAAAATATCAGGACTTTCAGTAGCATCTTTGAGAGAGTCAGAAACTATAGATTAGGGACTGCTACTCTAAGAATTATGTAAACTTTGTTATTTTCCCATGTCTGTTTTGTAATCTGCTTCCTTAAATCTCTTAGCAATAAAACACTTATATTGAAAAGGGTCTTGTCTTCAGGGTAGCAGGAAGACAGTGACAAGACAGCATAGGTGGCTTGGGAGGTGTCCCAAGGGGTTAGGTGAAAGTAACTGTTAATGGTGTATTGAGTTCCTGAGGTCTGCTTAAGCAAGAAAAATCTGAATCACAGATCTGGGCCTGAGAATGGCTCAGGACCCACAATTATAAGATCCAGATGTGGTTTCTAACATAGGAAAAAATGTAAAAAAAAGATCAGAGTTGGAGGAATGACCTTGGAAAAATGGTCTTGACTGTTTTCCTCACAGGAAGAAAAAGTGCCAGCAACAACAGAAAATGATTGGTAGGAAAGGAGAACCGGCACAGTGCTTAGCCACTGAGAACAAAAGACTTTTGTGTAAGACAAGGGGGCAAGCAGTTAACAGTGTGACTGCTGCAGAGTCATCAAGGACAAGGAGACTGAGAATAAACTTTCTGGTTTTGGCAATTTGGAAATCCCCAGTTATCTCCAACAATAAAGCCTCAGAAGAGCAGGATGGTCAGAAACCAGACTACAAATTAAAATTAAAGGGATGTTTACCAAAAGCCTCCTATGAGAAAAATACTATGCTAAGTGCTACAGAGATTATCACGATGAGTCAGTCAGATGCGTCCTACTTTCAAGAAATTGACAGTCCAAGGAGGGTGAGCAGGTTAGGTAGGAAAAAATAAAACAAAAATGCAATAAATATAAATGTCATAAGTATCCTGAGACAGAGATGCATACTGCTAAGAGAGTTCAAGGAAATAATCATACCCAGTTTAGTGGGGGAAGGAGACAGGAAACCAGGAAAACCTCAAGGACTTGACCTTCAAGGGTAGGTGGTAGTAATATCAATGGCTAATATTTCTGCAGGAAGAGATAGGAAGGAAAAGAGCATCCCAAGAAGAATAAAAACAATTTAAAATTGTACCAGTGGAAAACTTTCAGTATGTTATAAACAAGAAAAGAGCATTTATTAAGTACCTAATATTACACCAGGAACTTTACAAACACTCTCTTGTTGAATCTAGATAACAGGTACATATTACCATTTATAGTTGAAGAAAAAGTTTTCAAGAGGTTCAAGATTTGTCCAAGATCACACATACAGCAAATGGCTGCAATGTGAACTCAAGTCTGACTCCAAAGCCAACTCCATTGCTGTTTCACCTGTCCTATATTACATAGACCAGTTTCACAGGACGGTACAGGCTGAGATGCAGTATGCAATAACATGATATTGAAAAGCAGTATGTGCTCATATTAGAAGTAGTAACTTGAATGTGAGAATAAATAGTCCATATGTAATATCTGAGTCAATTCCCAAAGATAATAGTAGCTGGTTGATTAGTGGGCACCTGGGGGTAGGAGTGGGGAGTGACTGCAAGTAAGTATGCAGGTTTTGCAGGAGAGAGGGGGTGTTATGGGAATGTTCTAAAATTAGATTATGATGATAGTTGTACAACTCTGTAAATTTACTACAAGTCACTGAATTGTACACTTTAAACAAGTGAATTTTATGATATGTAAATCATGCCTCAATAAAACTGCTAAAAAAAAAATAGCAAAGCTTTTATTGATTGTTTGGTTTGTGCCAAGTACAGCGCTCAGTGTTTACATATATTACCTTGTTTCATTTGCACAACTCCAGAAAATATTATTCCAATTTTATAGACAATGAGAAATTTAATAACTTTCCCGCATTACAATTAAATTGCAGCAGAGTATGAACCTAGGATGTGGGTTCCACAGGTCATGCCCTTTATACTAAAATTGTATACTGTCAAATGAAAAAAAAAAATACAAAAAAAGTTCAAACTCACTAATAAAGGAAATACAAATTAAAACAATTGTAGCATTATTTCATCTACCAAAGTAGTAGAATTTTTAAAGCAGTCAAAGAAGTGGTAAAACCAGCACTTTCATACACTGCCAGTGGTAAAATCCTTGTAGAAAGCAATTTGGCTAATACTGCAAGAGAATATAAGGTAATCCTGTTATTCAGCATTTCCCAAAGCTTTTGTTAAAAAAGACTACTTTCCTACTAGATTAATGGGCATTATCCTCCAGAAATTTTTAAATAAATTTGGGAAATTCTTGGTTAAAAACAATCTTTTTTTCAGTATTTGTTTTTAACTACAAGACTTCATGGAGTTACTATGTCCTTATTCATAAGACTATTCAAGATGGGGAAAAGGTATACAGTGTATCCCAAATGCATGTGACCTTAGAAACCTTATTTTTCAGTGTTTATTTTTTTATAACACATCTTACAAGACTACTAAGTGTTCAGAGGATCATATTTTGAGAAATACACCCATTCAGTATGATCCCAATTATGTTAAATATAGATGATATACATGTGCAAAGAAAAACTGAAAAGAAATATTAACTAGTTATCTCCAGGTTCTAGTTATCAATCATGCATGTGATTTATTACTTTATTCTACTTATGAAAATATTTTACAAGTTTTCTACAATGAATATGAAGTAATTTTATAATTAATATGAACAAATAAATAGTTTGCATCCTCTAATCTAGGACTTCTACTTTTGGGAAATCTATTCTAAGAAAATACAAAGATTTATGCACAAAAATATTCATAGAGTTCTTGTAACGAAAATCCTGGGACAATCTAAAAGTCCAATAACAAAGGAAAGGTAAGATAGGGTGCATCCAAACGGTAAAACACTCTGCTGGTATTTTTAAAAGACTTACAAAGAGTATTTAATAGCAAGGAAAATTATTTATGTCATAAGGTTAAATAAGAAAGCAACATATAAAATAAATATATACTATCTGATTCAGTGACATTAAAAAAGTACACATAAAAAATAAAATTAGAAGATATATGCCAAATTTAACAATGGACTCTGAGTGGATGAATTATACTGAAAAAAATCACCTAACTGGAGTAGGGGGTGGGGGTATGTTGGAGTTCTCTATGTGGGGTTTATATCATTTTTGCAACTATCCTGTAAGTTTGAAATTATTTCAAAATAAAGTTAATTTTATTTGCATAATTAAATTGGTACATAAGAAGTAATATGGCAGCAGTCTCTCAGATAAACTGGAACAGAGAAAGACTGGAGATAGAAAGACTATTTAGGAGGCCACAGCCATAGCTGTGGTATAAGGGAGACTAGAATTTTATTAGGCACTTAGAATGGCCCAGTACCATGCTTTGTACATTGCACATATAATTTCTTCTAATTTATGCAATAACCCCTACATAACCTTACATAATATTAATAATTACAGAACCATTTATTAGACACTTTCTATGTGCTAGACAGGTACATTATTTCATTGAAATTTTGATTCTCAAAATAATCCTATGTTGTAGGAGTTATTTTTCCAAATTCATCAAAGAGAAAACTAAGGTTTAGACAAAAATTACAAAGGCCTTATAGCTAACAAGCAGTGGAGTAGGACCAAAAGAATGGTATTTTGACAACTGTGTGTGTTTGGGGGAAAGGGAAAGAAGGGAAAGCGAGAAAGGAATAAATGAATATGCAAAAATGATACCCCCATAACAATAAGCACATCTGGCACCCAGATTTCGGTTTCTAATACCCTTCTCCAGTAAAAGGAACCAGAGTTCCTTCGCTGGCTCCAGGACTGAGGCAGGAAATATACAAAATGAGCCTAAAGCATCTTGTAGTGCCAGGAAGAAAAGAAGCCTACATTGATGGGTTATATCAAGGGGACACTGGAGCCAACTGAAAGAGCTCCCAATGGTCAAAGCTGCAACATTTGAGCTACAAAATAAAAATAAGATAGTACTGTATTGCTGTGCAAATTGCCTTTTTCTTCAAAAGAAGTGAGGAAATTGTGCGTTAAGTCTAATATTTTTTTAAGGAAAATAAAAACAGTATTTACGAATTGCTGTTTTTAATGTAGAAGAATATCTCTTGTTTTTTTTAGCTTTATTTGCATATTATTTTAAGCATCAAATTTTTGTATGTCTCATGTCTCTTGCTAAAGAAAAAAAGATAACCTTGTATTATAACCTAGTGTATAAAATAAGTATTTATGAGTCCATACTGATATAAATGATTGAATAAATAAGTAAATGGGGAGAAGAAATAAATGTCTTGTGCAGAAGAATTCCAAATAATTTATGTATTCTGTCCTCAAGGAAGGGGAGCATAACTCCCCAACCCTTAAAGTATAGACTGTGCATAGGGACTTCCTTCCAAAGGTACAGTATGGAAAGGGGAGAAAAGAGTAACTTTATAGTGGAGAAACATTATAAACATTGCCTCAGTCAGGTGATCACGGCCAGTATCAACGGTGAAAAATCACTGTGATACTATGGACCCTTGACAGGCTGTGATGAAAATACACTTTATCTCTATGGTCTGCTTTCCAAAAACCCAGTCTAATCATGTGAAAATTATCAGACAGATTCTAATAGAGGGGTATCCTATAATTAACTGACTAGTATTTCTCAAAACTGTCAAGGTCCGCAAAACCAAGTAAAGTTTGAGCCTAAGACATGGAACTAAATATAATGTGTGTCCTGGATGGGATCCTGGAACAGGAAAAAAGACATTAGGTAAAAACTAAAGAAATTTGGATAAGCTAAGGCCTTTAGTTAGTAATAATGTATCAATATTAGTTTTTCATTAATTGTAACAAATGTACCATACTAATATAAGATATTAATAACAGGGGAAACTGGGTATGGGATGTATGGGAATACTATGTCGTCTTCTCAATTTTTCTGTAAATCTACAATTCTTCTAAAAAATAAAGTCTACTTAAAATTTTTTAAAAAGAGATGATGCAAACAGTTGATCTTGGGTTGGCTAGAACAATGGTGGCATTAATAGAAATAAGAAAAAAACGATTTTCATTTTGGTCAGGTTGGGTTTGAGATAATGACGATACATCGAAGAGTGAAAGATTCTCCAAGCAATTAGAAAACAGCACAGGCAACTTGGAAGAGAGGCTGCTGTGAGAAATAAAGACTGCAAAGAGTTAAGGAACAAATAAGCAGTAAAAAAAAAACGAATATACCAAGTATAAACCTGATATTCAAGAAATCTAGCTATTAACAGGAAAGAAACAATGATAGGCCTTGATTTTTTCAGTGAAATAGAAAGGGAGATCATCTGCCATGAAAGGAAGAATTAAATGAGAGGGTCACAGAGAGCTGGAAAAGGTTGGAGAAAATAGCTAAGGGAGAATGGAAGGAAATCGGGATAAAGAACTGGAGAGAAGCCATGCTCTTGACAGAAGTTAACATCAGTTTATACTACACTGTATTGGCTAGTTTCTATGCTTTTTGACTAGTGATGTGTTGGCCAAGAAGTCAAAAAAAAAAACAGTTGATGGGTATGATTCAGAATAATGTAAGTCAATAATGGTAGTACAACATTGTGAATATACTTTATACCACTGAACTGTAAACTTAAAAACGGCAACAATGGTATATTTTATTTCATGTCTATTGCTAACTAGAATAAAATGGCTGCCTGCATTGGGTGTTGTTGGGAGAAGTCTACTTGCTGAGAAGGGTGTGTCCAGAAAACAAAAACAATTGACCTGCATGGGTATTTTGAGAAAATTGAACATAGGCTACAGGGTTGCTGATAAGCAACATCTTGTGATAAAACTTAGGTCCAGCAGAGAAAGCTTATCAGAATGGACAAGCATACCATACTAATCAATGTATACCTGCTCCTCACTTCATAAGACCTTCTGCCCCTGTGTAAAATGAAAACTTAATGTCAGCCAATAAGAAAATTTCCTCACTTGTTTCCACGTTCACCCATAATGAGCTTCCCCTTTCCACCTCCTCAGTGGAGCTCCCTTCTGTTTTCTGATTCATGAATCACTCAATAAAGCCGTGAGATTCTAAATTGCTCGAAAAGTTTTTCTTTTGCCAATATTTTACCACAATTTTTTTTAAAAAAAGATAGTAAAAGTGCTTGCTTAGTATAGAAGATCAAAGCGAATGAAGAAAGTAATAAGGGTAGTGTTAAGTGGCTAGTCACAGACATCTAGTTGGGCAATGTCAAAGGTGCCATAAAGGTGCCGGTAGACTTGATAAACTAGAAAAGGTCAAGAACTAGAGCATACAGAGGGCAAAAAGCTGGTTCTGTGGGTGTGACTGATACGGAGGTTAAAGTAAGTGATGGGGAGCACCTCATGGGGAAGTAGTATCATAGTGAGATCCAGGTTGTAGTGATTCTGATGTGTAGCTGGTTTGAAATAGAAAGTCAATGGTATGTTGAGAAACCATGAGATCAGAGTATTCCAAAGGTGATGGAAACACTGAGAATGAAACAGAACAGAAAAAAATATGTATGATGCAAAAGGTTGGGACCCTGTGGGCAGTAGATGATGGTATTTTGGTTTTAGAGAAAATGCTATAATTGCATGGTAATATGTTCTACCAGGATGAGAAGAGACAGTGGGAGATCAATGGCCTGTTAAGTAAAAAAGAAAGCAGTCTGATTCCTTCTCCAGGTGGGAGGGAAGGGCAAGATGTGATATCTGGATTTTCATTAAGACAAGATAAAGAAAACAGTTAAGGATAAAGAGAAGTGAGATGGACAATAAGTGGTAATTTCAAAGCACACATTAAAAGGAGCTAGTTGACAAGGACCTACAGAGTAAAAAGTAGCAGGAGAGATGTTGTGGACTTTGTGTAGAAGTAGCAGGGACCTGGTTGTCATTAGGACCACAGAAGTGGGTTGAGGATAAGGAACGTGGAGAGCAGCAGAGCAAGCACAGCTGGCACTTTTTAACAATGACCTCGTGTACCATAGCAAATGCAATGTCACTTCTACAGAAGACTACACATACAAACTGAGAGTTACAAAAATAATAACACCTTCCACTTGCACAGCAGTTTACATATTGTTTTCAAATGTATTATATTATTTAATCCTCACTGGGTATTACTATTAACATTTTTCTACAGATGAGACAATAAGGGTGGGGCAAAACCATGATGACAATCTTGAATATCAGTTTAACACACAGAAACCTCATGAACACAGACACCTCAGCAACTCAGGCAGCTAGGCTGGAAATTCTCCAACCAGAAGGAATAGTGAGTTCTATCAATATGTCAAAAGACTTAGGAGAAAGGTTATTAGACGCCTTCCTGTTTATCTTCTCCCACCTTCGATCCCCTCAACCCCTTTTGCCACCAAGGAAGGCAGAGAAGGATGGCACCATAAAGGAGAAAACCTAAGCTGAATTATACTAGATTGATCTTCCTTTCACACCTCTGGACCTCCCCAACCAAGGAGAGAGTGGAAAAATTACTATGTAGCAATGAGGTCTTCATCAGGTACAGCTTCCAGAAAAAGGTAAAACGAGGGGTGGAATGGGGCAGAAAGCAAGCCTTGCTAAAACAAGGGGGAAGGGAAGAAAGGCAGGGCAGGAATTGGAAGTGAGAATGTAGGAGACCCCAAAGCTCGAGAGACCAAGGGATATGGGTGCTTTGACTGCTAGAGAAAAGCTAAGGGTCCATGAGGGTCCTGGAGCAGGGAGCAGCATTGAAGGACCCCAGGGTTTTAAATGACCGAAAGCAAAGACCCCCAAACACAAGACCAGAAGGGGGCGCAGGTGACATCCCGTAGGTGAGAATGAATGGGGAAGGCGGTCCTGGGGGCGGGGCAAAGGAGGGGCCCTGGGATGGGCGGGGCACAGACCCCTTTCTAAGTCCGAACCCCCGTCCCGAGAGCCCGGGGAGAAGCGGCTCCGCGCCTCCCGCACTCACCGCCGGTCTCATCAGTTACATAGGGAGTCGCCATCTTGAAAACGCAAACCACTTCCGGCGTGAGCGGGCTGGGGTCCCGCCCCCTCCCCACCGGAAGTGGAGTCCTGATGGTAGCAAGCCACCATCTTAGTCTTAAAGGGAGAGTGCACCATTTCATGGCCGGGGCGGGGAAGAGGAAAAGGGGAGAAGCCACAGGCTTTTGTTGTCACTGATACCATCATTTGAGGGCCTGCGTGTAAAACAGGCCTCGGGGTGCCCAGAAGTTCTGAGGCACGCTCCCAATCTTCACGAGCACTCCTCGTCCGTCCGCGACCTGCCGGAAAAAGGGCGCATGGTCCCCCGCACCCGGAGGCGGGGGCTGATAAACAGGGAAAGGATGAAAATTCAGGCCTTAGCCTGCACTCGGATCAGCGGCTTAGGGTCGTGGGGTGAGGCGGGGCGAGCCAGGCGAACTCCGAGAATGCACTGGAGCTAACAAATGTTGGTGGGGCGAAGGGAGGACCCCAACTAATCCTCCCTTAGAAGCTGGAGAGGTAGAAACTGCGTGCCGATTGCTCTCGGTCGCCCAGCTCAACCCTCCGCCAGAGACCCGCAAGAGTGGCGTGCGGGGCAGAAAGCGGTGCGGGTCGGTCACCTGTCCCCGCAGACTCAAGGTTGCCGGCAGCTTCCATGGTCGAAGGAGGCGGCGAGCCGAGTTGCGTGAGCGGCGAAGTGACGAAGGCACGAGTTTGATCCGACCTTCGACCCCGGGAGCCTCCTCTGACTGAATCCCAGGGTCAGAGGGCAGGGTGAAGGCTTCTGGGCGGACCCAATTAGTATTCTAATTAACCTTGTCCAGGTCTCAGAATATAAGGATCGAAGGCGGGGCAGTTCGCCAATAAGTCGGGCCTGCAGTCACTCCATTTGCGGTCCTGCCCTGTCCTGTGCTTCCCTATTCTTAAGGCGAACCCAAACGTTCTCCGTCATACTCTCTCTCCGGCAGCTGTTGTTTCTTCAGGGCTGAATCCTGTTGAACTTGTTTCCCCTAGAGCCTGGGAGGGGTGGGTTGCAGATTCCTCTCCGCAGGTACCGGCTCGGCCCTCCTCCACCCCCACGTTGCGCTTTTCTTACCAACACTTTTACCTTCCCCCAAATCCTCCACTTTGGCTTAGATTTACATCCAGTGGTACCCTTAGGAACAAGAAGTGATGGGGGAATAGGGAAATATTAGTTATTACCTCCAACACTAGGCTGCATTTTCCATTAAAAACAAAACAGCTAGGAACTTTTTAAGACTTTGAAATTAAGCCCAGAAGTTTCCTGAGAGCACGGCTTGCAGTCTTCTCCACGCTCCACCTCCATGACTTCCACCAGTGTTGGTCCAACTCAGAAGATCTCAAAAAGTCTCTTTAAAAAACTGATTTGCATATTAGTCAGTTATTGGAAGTGTTCTGACATTGCCATCCTTAACCCCTGTCTCCTTTCACTGTCTGTACCTCAGCTCTGCCCCCACTAGCATCCTGTCCTTAGCCTTTGTTACTTTACTAATAATTAAAGGTGAGAGTGTAGGATGAAACCTCTAAAAACTAGTGGGAGGACGATGGACTGTGGGTTTGCAAGATGGCGGCAGCGATAGAGGTGGATACCCTGAGCGGCACTAACCGAGGCGGGAGCAAGAAGCACTTCAAAGTGAAAAAGTGGAATGCCGTAACCCTCTGCCCTGGGATATTGTGGCTGACAACTGTGCCATGCATCTGCAGGAACCACATATGGATCTTTGCATAGTCAAGCTAAAAAGACTCAGCTACTTCTGAAGAGTGTACTGTTGCGTGGGGAGTTTGTCATCATGCTTTTCTCATCCTCGGCGTCTCTCTCGTTGACTCAGAACGTGGCCGGTGTGTCCGCTGAACAAGAGAGTGGGAATTCCAAAAGTATGGGCACTAGAAAAAGAATTCTGCCATCAAACTCAAAGGTTTTGTTATTCATTTAATGACTTGCCCTCCTGTTACTTCATTATATATTAGATAGAACCGTGTCTTTTCTCTTTGTCTTTTCAGTTTGCTGTTTGTACAGCCATATTGTATACCGTATCAAATAAAGTCTGGTTGGCTTCTAAAACAAAACTAAACTAAACTAATGGGATGAACTGGTCTTGATAAGCACCTGAGGAGTGGTCTCTGCAGCTTCATGGACATTTCTGAAGGAGGAATCCTAAAGTGGCCCTTGTTGACTACCTAACCCTCACCTTCATGCCCCCACTGTACCCCCCAGACATCCTGCCTTGGCTCTGGGGTTGACAGGAAGTGAAACTCAATTATCTGCCTAGCAGCCTTGCCTGGGACCCAGCCCTGGGCCCCGGATGTGGCCCCCCACCCTGAGGAGGAAGAGGAGGCTGGGGAGAACAAAGCTGTTGTTTTTTCCTCTCCCTTTGTTCATTGCGGTTTCTTTCTTTCTGATTTTTATGATGTGGTTGATTAAAGAAATGAACACCTGGAACTGTAGGCATTAGACACCTCCTCCTCAGATGTTTTCTCAGCCCTCCTCCCACACCCTACCAGTAACTGACCTAAAAGTATGATGGAGCACAGATCCTAAAGAAGACACAAAGAAGCCTAGAGTAAAACTAATTCCACCTTGCTTCTTATTAGAAAGATCACCTCATACTCATCTTTGAAGTCCTCCCCCCCCAAAAAAAAATGCCTTTATGTAGGGCATATCTGAGGATAATGCAGTGAGAAACACAGGTTATACACGGTGGTATCACTGCAAGGATACCACCCTATTTGTTCTTTTTCCTTGTTCTTTGCAAGGAAAGCTATGTGCCTTAAGGATTAGTATGGTTCCAGAATTCCTGTGGGAGGGGTTCAAAGGCAGAAAACTGATTGGAAGAGGGGTTAGGGGACTTGTTCTTACATATATTGTATGTTTGTTTAGAGTGACTGAGCAGGGAAGTTTTACAAACACACACATACACCTAGCCACTCTGGTGCAGCCCCTAAGCTAATCTATGTCTTTGGCTGTCCTGTAGAACTAAGTACAGGACTTGGTGCATAGTAAGTAGGCCCTCAAAAGTGTTTGTGAAAAAAAAAAAAAAAAAAAAAAAAAAAAAAAAAAAGTGTTTGTGGAATGTATGACTAAGGAGGCCATACAGAAAGGGGAGATGAAGCTTCACCAACAGTGGGGAAAATACTGTTAGGATGAAGATGGGGAATAGTAGCAGGACCTTTGTTTTTAAAATTGGAGGCGAGACCTGGAAGGGAGTCAGGAACAAAGAGACAGACTCCAACCCCTGCCCCAGATCTCCATTGCAGACACAACAAAACTCCCAAATCTCTTTCCAACCACTTTATTACTCAGCAGCTTCATTTCTGACCCAAGTAGGGGGAGTCTCTTCCAAAAAGCCTGTCTTGGACACAATCAGGAACTGCTTAGATCCATCTGTTTCCACTAGAGGGCCTCATTTATTCATTCCCTCTGCTCCCAACACCCACCAAAAGTATGTAGACATTGTATTTGTGTATCCTTCCAGTTAGAGCTCTCCCCTCCCACCCCCTCCACCCTCAGGTGTAAGAAGGAAGGTTCCAGGAACCCAAGCCTTTGATACTCTGCCCTACTTCAATGAAGAGTGGGAGGGGGTTAGATGGTGGATGGGGCGGGGCCGGAAAGCTCAATGCCTGGGTCCCCAGTTATTACCAGTAAGTCCCTAGGACTCTTTCTCTCTCTTTTGTTCTACCAGCACCACCACCATCCATGCTGCCCCAAGAGCCTTGACAACTCCAGTACAGATTCCGAGCAGGAGAAGCTGAAAGGATCTCCTTTCACCCTCTACTTTTGGCCAGGGCTTGCTAAGGTCAGTGAGTAAAGTGGGAGGATTGGAGCATGGAGAAAGGATGGACAAGGCCAGAGTGCTCTCTGCACCTAAACCTCCAACCCAGAATTCAGGAGAGGATGTGAGTTTTGACAGAAGGAAATGCTCTTAGACTGGGGGAAAACAGGTCTGAGAGGGTGTGACATCAGGGATTTGGGGTTTAGGAAGGTGAAGAATCTGGAAGAGAAGGTGGGCAGATTCTCTCAAGCAGTGTGGAGTCCATGAGGGGAGGAGATACTTGTTCTCAGGAGTTTGGAGCTCTGGCCTTGCCCCTGTGGTGTTTCCTGAGTCTGAAGTCAACGGTGATAGAAAGGAGTTGGGATGGACGTTAAAGAGGGAAGTCGCATGGCAGCAATTAAGAGAAGGTAAGACGTTCGCCCAGTGGGCAGCTGCCAAGCTGTCCCGTCAGCAGCCCATGCCCCCTATCTTGGTCTCCCAGGGTTGGGATGAAGGGAGAGGCTGAGTGACTAGAAAGAAGGAAAAATTCTGGGCGCGGGAGGATAAGGAGCCAGGAAGTGGAGAAAGTGGCACAGACCAGAGCCCTGGGAAAATTCGGGGGAGGGGATCAGATTATAGGGAACTGGAAACAGGGGTCTCTCCAAAGTTGAAAGAGGGACACTGCAAAGTTCCCGGAGTTGGGGGTGCTTGGAGCGGGCGCGGGCGGGCAGACTGGGGTTGGGGGCGGGCAACTGTGTCGTCAGGAGCGGGGCGGCCCCGCGGCGACCGCGTATGCCTGGCCCGTCCCCTGCAGCCCAGCTCGGGATCCAGCTCCCGCGCCGGCGTTGCTGCTCCGACCGCGCGCCCGCCCCGTGCAAGGTACAGATCCCGCGAGCCCCTCGTCCCCCGCCCCCACCCTGCCGCCACCTCCCACCCGAGCAGGACGGGGAGGGGGCCGCGGAAGGGGATGCCGCTCGGACTAGGTTAGAGCTGCTGGGCTGGGAAGGAGGAAGCGTGACAGCTGGAGCGGGTAGCTAAAGTGGTTTGCTCCCTCAGGCTGGGAGCAGCGGGAGGGCTGCGCTAGAACTCGTAGGCGCGGTTTCCCCCAGAACTCGCCCTCCATCCCGCCCACTCACTTGGAGGGTTGGGGAAGCTCGGCCCCCGGGACTCGAGTCTGCTGCCTCGCTGGACAAGGGTTCTTGCTTGGCCTCCTAGTCCCCGACTTCCCCACCCTGATTCTCCCCTCACCTGTTACTGGCGAGTTTCTTACACTACCTGAGTCTGAATCCCACTTTTCACCTTTTAAATGGGGAAGATGAGCTGGACCGAGGAAGAGATGCAAATATTATTGGACACCTCCTCAGTCTCAGAACATATGAGCCCACATCCCCCAACCATGCCAACATAGTAACTTCCTCCTTACTACGCAATGACAAACACCCACCCCCTGCACACACACACACCATCCCCTGTGGAGGCTTAATGTATTTTGAGGCTTCAAGCCAAATGATTCCCTCTCAGTGCCCACCTAGTAGCCACGATGGGCAGGGAAGACCCTCCCTCAGTCCCCAGGAGAGAAGGAGAATGCAGGCTGCTGATGTGGTTAAGGGATTCAGAAGGCCTGGGACCTTAAATTAGGAACCTCTGTCCTTGGGGTTTCATGCTGGAACAGCCTGTGGGTATAGCTGGTTCTTCTGTAACGGTCAATTTGTATGACTTGCAATGTTAGCGATGAATACTGACATGCAGAAGACAAATTTAAATGTTAGCACTGGTTTTGGAGATAACATTTATCTCTTGGTTACCAGCAATTTTTTTGTATTAGAGGAGTTATGGGTTTAAGGAAAAATCATGAAGAACGTACAGAGTTCCCATATACCTCCCCTCTCACACACAGTTGTCCCTATTATGAACACTGTGCATTAGTGTGCTTGCAGCAATTTTAGCATTTAATGTTTAAAATAAGATCTAGAGAATAAGAGGTACTAAGATTTAGTGGACTGCACTAAGGATAGGGTGAATAGAGTCTGGGTGTGACCCAGAAATGTTCCTCCTCTGTAAAGTCTGACAGTTGGTGTCTCTCAGCTCTAAGGATGTGCTAGGGTTCTCTGCTTTCAAGTCAACTTCTTCTTTTCTCACCCCAAGCTGGTATAGGAGGGCAGGGAAACCAGGAGAGACAAAGGAAGGGTGAGTCACAAATAGCTGGTGCATGGGCAGCAGACCCCACCCTCCCAGCCCTGGCATTCGCCTGGGCTAGCCCAGGTTATAGCCTCAGGGTTGGGATGGGGCTGGAAGACAAAAGTGGACTTGTTCCAGGTCTTCATGGCCCCTGGTTTTTGCAGTTTACTGCCCTTCAGCCAAACTTTCAATGAGAGAAGTGAAGACGACTGAAAAGATCCCAAGATCTTATGCCCAAGGTCCCAGAGGTGTCCTTGGACTCTGACAGTTTAGGTTTAATCACCTTATCCTCCTCCCAGAGGCAAAGTACAGGATCCTTATATTACATGTCTAAGATATGACACAAAGGGTGGGAGCTGTTCAACTGGGCTTCACTTCTGCATGGAGTCCCTAAACTTGATGCTTTCCTGAGTCAGAGACATTGTATTCCCTATCTCCAGATGGTTTCTTTAGATACCACCCTGTATAATAATAATAATGGTAATAGCTAATATTGAGTTCTTACTCTGTGCCATGCAGTTTGCTAAGCACATTGCATGCATTATTTTATTTAATCCCTGCACTGTGACTGATGTCTCTAGGTACCCATTTCACCAGTGAGGAATCTGAGGGTCAGGAAGATAAAGTGACTCATCCAAGAGCTAGGATTCTAATCTATGTCTTTGTAGATTAAAATTCCATTCTCTTAACTTCTACTATATACTAGTTTTCCAGGTCTAAGACACCTATAGGCCTACAAAGGGACAGGAAAGAGTTGGGGTCACAATAAAAAGAGAGACAAGGAGAGATGTGTCCTGTCCTGTCTCCTGTTCATTGTCCCTTGTGTGCTCTGTCACTTTCTCCCTCAGATTCCATTTCCTAGAATCTTAGAGCCATCTAAGAATCCCCAGGGATAATCAGAGAGGCTAATTAAGCCAAACAGTCCTCATTAGCTGTAAGACTATTATGTATTCATTAGATTTGTTGGCAGCAGAAGTTGGATTATAATCATTGAAAAGGGCCAAATGAGTGGAGTCTCTTCTCCAGAAGGGCAGTATCTCAGATCCCCTCCTAAATGTTGCCAGAGGGCCCCAGGAACAACAATGTCATATTGCTCAGAGGTAGACAGCTGAGATGTCCCAAGGACAGAGGCAACAGAAGCTGCAGAGACAGTTCTTGCACCATCAGAAAGGGAAGGTGCTGGGCTGTCTTCTAGGCCCCAAATGCCTCCCTGAGCCTGACACAAGAAGCCCTAAATGGGTAGGTAGAAAGGAGGCAGAGTCTTCGATGAAGTACCTCAATAGGTGCTTTTCAGAATCATGCATTCATTTGACAAATATTTATTTAGCACCTTCTGTGTGCTCCAAATGTCAGTTTGGACTCCAGCATCCCATTTAACCAGACTTAGATTAATATTCCCAAAATATGATTCCCCAATTTTAGAACCAATCGTACAACCAATATTGAACACCTACTATGTGCTGGGCATTGTTTTAGGTACTGAGGATACAGCGGCGAACAAGAATGACAAGTTCCTGCCCTCATGGAACTTGCACTTTGGTGGGAGAAGAAAATGTAAACAAAGAAGCAGGTTAATTAACAAGATAATTTCCAAATGGGATAAATTCTATGAAGGAAACAAAAGGGAGCACTGTGCAAACAGAGGGTGGGGGCCTACTTTGGAATGGAAGAATGGATAGATCACGGAAGGTCTCTCTCAGAGGAGCTGACATTTCAGCTCAGGCAAGAAGTTGGCCCTGCCAAGAATGGGCAAGTGTTCCCAGCAGACAAAACAGTAAGTCTCACGGCCCTGAGGCCGGAAGGAACGTGGGGAGCTTGAAAAACAGAAAGGAGGCCAGTGAGAGAGAAGGCAGTGTATGAAGGGGAAGGAGGAATAAAAGGAGGCCAGAGAGACAGGGAGGGGCTTTTTACTGTGTGGCCCTTGGACTGGATGGAGCCTCAGCCACTCCACTTAGCAGCTGCCTTAGGAAGTCACAGCCTCTCTGAGCTCCAGTTTTCTTCATCTGTATTATGGTCACCCCCATAATTCCTGACTCGTAAGATGTGATTTTAATGGTTAACACAATAACAATTACCATTTCCTGTAGACCTTCTATATGCCATACCACAAACTAGGCACTTTTCATATATTATTTTACTTAATCCTCACCTCTGTGAAAGACAGGTGTTATTCTCCTCATCTTATACATGTAACTTGTCCAAGGTCACAAAGTAGTATCAAAGTTAAGAATAGAACCCAGATATGACTGACTCTAGTTCTGTTTGCCTCCAAAACCATGCTATACTAGATTTGTGTAAGATACATTATTGTTGTTATTGATGTTACTGAATCATCAAGGCAGATCTCCCTTTGAGACGTAATCCCTAGGCCGGTAGTTGGTAAGATACACCGGCAGCTCCTCCTAGGTCCCCGGGTCTGACAGCCGAAAGTTGGCGCTCCCTAAACACTGCTAACCTGGCAGGATAGAAAGCAGGCCCTGGTATGCGAGACTTGTGCACCCAACTCCACCCTCCGCCGCCTGAGAAAACAGGCAGGTGCCCAGAGCCTTCCCCCACCCCCACCCAACTCCGCGCGCCAAGGTTCCCCCCCCTCCCCAGTGGAGCTGCGCGGGACGCAGGCAGGGCCGGGGTTGGGGCCGGGGACGGCCACAGCTGGTTCTGTGTTGCGCGTCACAAGCGCTAGAAGTCGTTGCGGGGCGTGGGTGGCTGAGTCGGGCCCGGCGGGGGTTTGGAGGCGGAGCAAGATGGGGGCGTGGCCCGGGAGGCGGGTCGTAAACTCAGTAAGAACCACCTGGAGGTGGGGGACTGCGAGGACCCCGAGAGGGGAGAGAGCACAGGTCTGGAAGATACTGCAGGGATTGAGGTGGCAGGAGAAAACGCAGAAACAGGCGAGGCACACACTCACAGGGGCACGTTTAGACTGGAAGAGCGGAGGTGAGGGGGAGTCAGAGATGAATAAGACAGATGGGGGGCAGGGCAGAAGACAGAGAGCAAGAGAAGAATCCAGAATTGAGGAAAGTTAGACATCAATCAGAGAAACAGATACAGAGGACAGACACAGGGAAAGGAAGAGACTTACCGAGAGATTCAGAGACAAGGAAAGAAAAGAAATAATAGTGAGAATGGAGAATGAATGGAGCAGACAGAAGCAAAAGATGCAGGCTCTTCCTACTATATACTGTTGTCATCTTCCTCCAGGCCTACCCTCTGAAGCGGAGGTCCAGGTGCCCGAAGTACTACCACATCGTCTTTAAGACCATCTTTGACAAAAATAAAAGGATGGCCAAGGAGAGGGGCCTAATGAGCCCCAGTGATTTTGCCCAGCTGCAAAAATACATGGAATGTGAGTCTTCCTCCCAGTTCTTCAGTTCTGAAGATCCTACCCTAGAGAATTCCTGTATCTCATCATTATCTATCCCCACCCCACTCAATTTCCCGAGTGGCCTTGAGCCAGCCAGTTCCTCTGATATGTCCTTGACTGAGAGTGAGGGGGGAGGGACAAGGGCGGATGTCTAGGGTCTCAGCCCTCTGCTACATTCTCTGTGATGTGACTGCCTGCTGTAAGTCTCAGAGACAGGAGGAAGGAGGGATACCACTTAGGGAGGGGGTGTCTGAGATATTTTTCTCCATTTTTGTTTCTTCTTGGGAGTTCTTTTTTTTTCCATCTCACTTGAGTTTTTTTTCCTTCTGGATGTCTGGGTCAGTCTCTGGCAGAAGGCAGGAAGATCCAGACTGATGCTCTCCTGTTACTTTTTTGTTCACACCCTAGACTCCACCAAAAAAGTCAGTGATGTACTACAGCTCTTCTATGAGGATAGCAAGATGGCTACATATCTCCAAGGAGATGTGAGTGGCAGCTGGGAAGTCCTCTCCTTGACCAACTCCTCCCATCTTTGATTGTCCTGCTTTATTGAGATCACCAACTTTCATGGATTATTCTGGTCCCACTCCTTGCTATCCCTCCTCTTGATACCCCAGCATCCAAATTGTCACCACAGCTATTGCTTTAGGACCACAGCTATTGCTTTAGGACAAAGCAAATGATTCTGTTAACTAAGAACCTGGTCAAAGAAACCATACTCCTGCCTTGGATGCTTCTAGTTCTGCATTTATTATTCCTGTCTCCACCTGTCCATTTCTTCAGTCCCCAACTCCCACCCTGCAGACTCTCCAGAGTAATTCTTGCTCTCATCATAGGCCATTGGATACGAGGGATTCAAGCAATTCCTAATGATCTATCTCGATGTGCCTACTGTTCCCAATAAGCTGAGCCTGGCACTGTTTCAATCCTTCCAGACTGATCACTGCTTAAAAGAGACTATGAATAAAGGTATGGTCATGCAGGTAGGCCTGGATTGGGCCTCTGGAAGAAGTTCAAATTAATGTGGGTTTTGAGTGAGAGTTGGACTGAGTCACATGTTGGGGACAGTGTTAGGGGAGAGAGGTGAAGGGTAGCCAGGCTAGTCTGGGAACTAAATGGAGAAAATTAAAGAGAAGAATCAGAACAAAGGAGAAGGGACGAGACAGAGTGGAGGGGGCCCCAACTCCAGCTCTGCTGTACTTTTTGTAACCAGATGTGGTGTGTCTCAGTGATGTTTCCTGCTACTTTTCCCTTCTGGAACGTGGCCAGCCAGAAGACAAGCTAGAATGTGAGTGGCCAGGATGTATATTTTGACTAGGAGAGGGGATGGAAGGTGAATGGATGTAGTGGTGGGGGGTTCTCCAGTCTCCCTTCCCTCATTCTTTCAGGATGCCTAAAGGCTGACAGTCAGTTGAAGGTGGAGCCAGAGAATGGGCCCATTTCCTCTATTTCTCTAGACCCATTACACCTAATTCCATTCACCGAGTTCCTGTGTTTTGTACATTCTCATGTGGGTACCCAGGAATATTCTTGGGAGGTGGGAGATATGTGCTGTCTCCCTTATCAGATTCCCTAAGTGTGAAATCCAGGCTTGTTTTTCTTTCTTTTTCATCTCCTTTCTCAGGCCCAGTCCCAAGCTCTGGGCAGTTCACCCAAAAGGTCTCTCCCTATGTCTTTGTTTCCCCTTTATTCTTGCATAAATTCTTTGGTATCCTTCACAAACTGACCCTGGTCCCTTTAAAACACCCTACAGTCACCTTCAAGCTGTACGACACGGACAGAAATGGGATTCTGGACAGCTCAGTGAGTTGGGGAACCTGTATGCTGGGCAAGGGAATGTGTATCCATTTGTCTGTGTCCTCCTGCTCAAACTCTTCCAGAATCTTAAGAAGCTAAGGAGGCTAGAGGGAGAGGTTGAATCCTCTAGGACTAAATTTGGGAATAGGTCTCAGACTCTTGTCCCCTAAAAGAGGAGGCCAGAGACACAAATTGGAGGCTGCCTTGCAAACATACAAATTCACAAAAGACATTTACTTACTTGGCAGAGGCACCTGAGAATGAGAGGTGGGTCTGGGGTTGGGATGCAGGAACCCTGATTTCTGGAGAGGAGTGTGGGTGTTGGTAGTGAAGTGGAGTATGGCTGTGACTCTCACCCTCCTGACCCCTAGGAAGTGGACAAAATCATCATACAGATGATGCGAATGGCTGAATACCTGGACTGGGATGTGTCTGAGCTGAGGCCGGTAAGGCAGTTCCTCCTTCATGTCCCTTCCTGTACCTTCTCCCCCAGTGGGTCCTGCATCTGCCTTACCCCATCTCTGTCAGGCAGCCTCGTTCCCTTGGCTAGGATGGCTGGACTGGGTGTCCTACCGGGCAGTGGAGAGGTGTCCTGTCTGAGGGACCACTCACGCCAAATGCTCCCCCCCCATTCTCTGCTCAGATTCTTCAGGAGATGATGAAAGAGATTGACTATGATGGCAGTGGCTCTGTCTCTCTTGCTGAGTGGCTCCGGGCAGGGTCCACCACTGTGCCACTGCTAGTGCTGCTGGGTCTGGAGATGGTGAGTAGGAGAGGCTTGGAAAGATGGAAGAGAGCCAGAGCTTGGCTCCCTAGGAACTTGGACACTCTCTGACAACTGCTGTGCCCTCCCAGACCCTGAAGGACAATGGGCAGCATATGTGGAGACCCAAGAGGTTTTCCCGACCAGTCTACTGCAACCTGTGTGAGACAAGCATTGGTCTTGGCAAGCAGGGGCTGAGCTGTATCCGTGAGTCATGGGGCCTGGGAATATGGGAGCAGAGGGGCAGCCCAGATATCTGTGGAAGCCTGGAGCTCTGAACTTAGAGACCTGGCTTTGAATCCTGGGCTATGCCACTGACTAAGGCAAGTGTGACCTTGGGCCAGTCATGTAACTTCTTCTTTAAGCCTCAGTTTCCTTAACTGTAAAAACAGATAACTGTGAACATTAAATAAGTTGATGTGAGAAAAATGCTCCACACAGTGTATGCACATATTATTAAGTCTGCAATAAAAAATAGCTTTAATTATTATTGCTATATCTGGGCCTCCTTTGCATCAACCAGCCCAGTTCCTGGCACATGGATGGGATGGGGCAGGCATGGGATAGCGGTTGCTCTTTTAGGAGGGAGAGTGAGGAAAAGGAACAGGTCTTGGAGGTGAGCAACCCTACATACACACACACCTTTAATTCTGTAGCACACATCCCCAGCAAGGAGTTATACATCTTGTTCTAGTAAGTGATCCCACCCCACCCTGAGGTCAGGAAGAAACAGGGGGAGCAGGTTACAGCCAAGGCTCTGACCTTCCTCTCTCTCACCCAGTCTGTAAGTACTTCGTTCATGACCAGTGTGCCATGAAGGCCCTGCCTTGTGAAGTCAGCACCTATGCCAAGTCTCGGAAGGACATTGGTGTGAGTGATGCCACCCTCAGCCCATCACCATTCCCATCCTGGCCCTGGCCCTGACCCTTGACCAGTTGCTGCCCCAGCTCCCTCCTTTCCTAGTCCCTGCTCAGACCCTCCAGGATAAGGGACTGCCTTTCTCTCCAAGGTCCAATCACATGTGTGGGTGCGAGGAGGCTGTGAGTCTGGGCGCTGTGACTGCTGTCAGAAAAAGATCCGGATCCACCACAGTCTAACCGGGCTGCATTGTGTGTGGTGCCACCTAGAGGTCAGTTTCAGAACTATCCTCCCAGCCGACCCCCTGTGCCCTAGGGCCTCTCCCCAAGTTGCCCTCTCCCCACGTGCCTCCTCAACCACCTTCTCCCCCGACCCCCATCTCCTTACAGCCACAGTTGCCTCTGTTCCCAAGGGCTTCCTTTCCAGTACCAGACCCCAAGTTGAGGGGTGACGGGGCCCCCCTTGATCTCTCTGTGCCCACCTTGTTTTTTAGATCCACGATGACTGCCTGGAAGCTGTGGGCCATGAGTGTGACTGCGGGCCGCTCCGTGATCACATCCTGCCCCCATCTTCCATCTACCCCAGTGTCCTGGTGAGACCCTCGGGCATTGGCTGGGAGG
>PVKY010003212.1:0-22445 GCA_004027775.1 Bradypus variegatus | reverse complement strand
CAAGGAAAGATGAAGGGTGAGACGTGGAGCCCATAAGAATCCAAAGAGTAACCTAAACCTGTAAGAATGATGTCTGCATGGCTGAAAACTCAGAAGAAGAGAATGGTTTTAAAAAGTATGTGGATATGTGTGTGGGTGTGTGTGTGTGTGTAGGTGACCTTCTCCTAGGAAAAAAAAATGTATTCTATAAAGGGCTGAAATATATGCTTTAAAGGGGGAGAGGGTGGAGGACTAGCAGTTGTGGAATGGAGGCATGATCCTAGGTGTTTCAGAACTTGCATTATATCACTTAACCCAAACAACAACGCTTTGAGGTAGTAATAATCACGGTAGCTAACACATGCAGCATGTTCTCTGAGCTGCCCTCATGCTTTAAATGAATTTAACTTTCCTAAAGGCACACAACTACAAAGAGCTAGAGCTAGAGCTAGGATTTGAATTCAGGCAACCTGGAAGCTATTATTATTCCTATTTAAAGCTAAAGAAATGAAAGTTCAGAAAGGCTAAGTAACTGGCTGGAAGATTAATTCTTAGCTGGTCAATAAATACCTGTCACTGAACTGATGTGAAAGGCACAGTTAGTATATGCTAGGCCCAGGATTCAACTAGAGGGCTGTCCATCTCAAGACCTCATCTTTTTCTTACTATTTCATGCTGGAGACAGCCAAAGGGGATTTTTATGGAGGAAATATAAATTTTTACTTATACAGTTTTACATAAATACATTCTCCTCATTAAAATGTTAAACAGTACAGACAAGGCTAAAGACCCCTTTGACCTTATCCTAATCTCATCCATCACCAAGATAGTTACTGATATCAAAAAGGGATTGTAAAGATTAACTTTGGACAAGGATAAGGAAAAAGAGCTA
Organism: Bradypus variegatus; assembly: GCA_004027775.1. Taxonomy (NCBI): domain Eukaryota; kingdom Metazoa; phylum Chordata; class Mammalia; order Pilosa; family Bradypodidae; genus Bradypus; species Bradypus variegatus. Next base: position 21,574 of record PVKY010003212.1, on the reverse strand, counting down.
GGTCTTGCATGTAGAAAGTGTTCAGAAATAAATAAAGATATTAAATTTGCTTAAATCCATTCAACTCCATCATGGAGATCATTCTCCAAAATCTTTAAGAAAGAAAAAAAGGATTTGAAATTCAAGCTGGTGCAAACACTGAAAAATGAGTACTTAGGCCTTTGAAAGTGCAGTTGAGTTCTCTAGTATGGAAAACAACACCTCAGTTTACTGGGAGAACCATCAGCTGTGGCTGCAGAAGTGCTGTCAGTCATGTTGATCTATTATAGCTACGGAGAAATGCAAGGAGACCAGAAATAAGAAATACTGTCCTAATTTTTTTAAATGAATCCTGAAAGGATGTACTGGTGCTTTTAATATTAATCCCCAGATAGATCTCTCTAGAGATTATTTAATAAGTGGTCTATATGAACTTAGAAATGAGAGGTTTCCTTTTTTAATAGTATTGCTAAAAGGTAGAGTCTCTGGACTTCTCAGAGTGTGTCATGATTGCAGCCACTCATTTGACCAATAACTCATTATAAGTGGAAAAGGTGGAAGTGTTGGTGATTGCCTAACTGTTTGCTGAATTCTACCCAAAATACGATGGTTATTTAATCAATTTCAGCTAAGAGAGAGGTCACTACCACCTTGGCCCTGGGTTTAACCTCATATGTAAAATAGGATTCTTCTCAGGGATAAATGAGATCATTCAAGTAAAGTTTCTAGAATAGTGCCTGGTTCAAAAAGTGTTGTGATTTTCACTACAATTGCTGTTCAACCCTCTCTACTGGACTCTTGTCAGCAACTTAAACCATGAAGGTAGAGAAGGTTACACCAAGTTGAAAGAGACTGCTGATATGTTGCATAACAAAAAAAGGATTAAAAATTTTCTTGGTAAGAGGAAATCATTTGCAAAAAAAAATGTATAGGGATAAATTGGAAGTCCTAAATTTTAAGAAATAATTGTAAAAGAACTAGACAGGAAATCTGCATTTAGTGTAGTGGTTTCAAGCATGGAATCTAGGGTCAGACAAATCTGAGTTCAAATCCTGGACCTGCCATTTACCAGCTTATGACCTTGAACAAATTACTTAACATTGATAAGCCTGCCTTTTCTCACCTGTAAAATGGGGATAATCATTGTGCCCATCTTAGAGTTATTCTGAGAAGTAAGTGAAACAACGCATGCAAAGCAGTTTGCATAGGGCTTAACATAGAGTGGTTAATAAAAAATAACCATCATTTTCAAGATTAGTATTAGTCAAGTACAGAAATCTTGGAGTTTAATTAATCCTGTGGTCAATATGAACCCCCAGAGTGAAAGACTATAAAGGTTGAATGCAAATTTAGGCTAAATTAGTGGAAATGTCACAAACAGTTCCACTCTTCCCTGAAGTTCCCAAGAAGCTTCTGGAACTCTGTCCAGAGAAATATTGATTGACAAATTAACAGATAAGGTGGAGGTGGATCAGAATGGGGAAGGGATATATAAACCATGTCATATGAGAAAGTTGAAAATTTTGGAGATGTATACCCTGGGAAAGATAAAATTGCCTTAAGAGGAATAGGGCTACTGTCTTTAAATATCTAAAAAACTGTTGTGTGGAAGAAGCAATTGATTTATTCTATTTGGATCTGAACAGTAGAATAATAGTTTTAAACCTTGTGGAGTCATGGACTCCTTTGAAAATCTGGTAAAGATTGTGGAACTTTTCTTCCCCCAAAAATGGCATAGGTACATATGCACAAAATTTGACGTTTTATGGGTTCATAGATTTTATGAAGTTAAAACTGCAGGTTAAGGACCCCTAGACTACAATAAAATTTAAACTTTTGACATTTAGAAAGTGCATTGGTGTACTGAAATGCCTGTGGTTGTAGTGAACTTCCTGTCTTTGAGAATGTTCAAGCAGTTGCTGAATTCCTATCTTGCAACGGTGTGTTAGAAGAGATTTCTCCTTAAGTGGAAGGTTGGTCAATATAACCCCTGATGTCCCTTCTAACCCAGATTCTATGATTCTTCTCCCTTTTGCAAATCTCATTAGTCTTTAACTAGGTGCTATTAGAATAGATCATTGCCAAGGATTTTCTGATTCCTAAAGTAAATATGGACTTTAAAGGAAAAAGTAACAGTTTTTGGGGGGGGGTTGAAGCTATGGTAATATAACGGCAGATATGTTACAATAAACTGAATTAAAATGCGGAAACATTTAGCAGGACATAAAAGCAACTAATAAGGCTTTCTAAAATGAGTAATAATGTCTTGCAAACATACACTGACATTATTTTTGAACTCTAATAATTATTTAGGGTGTTGGGGCCCAAACATAACCTTTTCATTGATAACAGTAGTTTACTATGTGCCAGCCACTATTCAAAGTATTTTATACATATTAACCAATTTAGTTTCCAGTTAAGCATTTCGTGGGACCTTGATGTCAAGACCACTGGTGGAATGTTCTTTTATCATTGCACCTTATAGAGGGGAAACTGAGGTGCACGGAGGTTTACTCACCTGAGGGCACATAGTGAGTAAATACAAAGGATTTAAAATCAGACATCCTGGCTGTAGGTCCTGGGCTCTTAACCCAAACATTTCCTGGTGAGACCTTCTGTCACAAAGTGTCCTGGTTTCAATTTGTAAAAGGCTGACTTTTCAGAGCACACAGAGCATTTCATTTTGGTTCCTACGTGATGTCTAGGTGCTGCATGCCATGGGGACCTCACAGAGAAGCTTAAACTCCTGTACAAAATGCACGTCTTGCCTGGTAAGTGAGCTACACAGAGTAGTACTTCCACTGGGAGCCATGAGCTGACACGAAATGTTTCTTTTTGGACTAACCTTTTTGCCCCTTTTTAACTTACAATACCAAAAATGGGTCACTGAGACTGAATAATGACTACTTACATAATTTCTATGAATCAGCATGTGCTTGATTTATGGTGTTTTACCTGTCTGAGGTATGAATTGTGGTAATAGAAAAGCACAGACATCTGTCCGTGGTAGCACATGGACACTAGAATGTGAGAGAGAAAAGTATAGGAGATGCTGAGCTTCTGAGTCTAGGGGAAGCAGCTTTACTATTGACAGGAACAAGTGGTGGCTTTGAAAAACAGAAATTTATTATTTCACAGTCCTGGAGGCTAGATGTCTGAAATCAAGGTGTCAGCAGGGTTGCTCCCATCTGCAGGCTCTGTGGGAGTATCTGTTCCCCGCCTCTTTCCTTGCTTCCGGTGACTGCTGGCAGTCCTTGGTGTTGCTTGGCTTGTAGATGCGTCACTGCAAACTGTGCCTCTCCTTTCTGGGTCTCTATATCCAAACATCCCTCTCCTTTCTCATAAAGACACCAGTCATTGGGTTTAGAGCTCACCCTAATCCAGTATGACCTTGTCATCACTACATTTATAAAGGCTCTACCTGTATCACAGTCACAGATACCAGGGATTAGGACTTGCACACATCATTTTAGGAGACACAATTCAACCCACTATAGGAATTATTATCTTTATAGCTTACTATTTCCTAAAATTTGACTTGTGAAACATTATTCCACAGGATTTGGAAAATTCTCCAGAAAAAGGAAAATTTAAAGAGAAACTCTTTGTGAGGTTGTTAGAAAGGAAGGTGTGGTTGGAATTGGAGTAATCCCCTGCCCTTAAGGTTTTCAAGCAGTAGACATACAAGACTCCCAGTTGTGTGCCCTGTCCCACATTTGTAACTTTAGCCTCTCATTCTTCTCATCCTGTCATATCCTCTGATAATAGCCTCTCATTTTATTCTTTAATAATTAAAGCACACTTTCATTGAGTCATGACCTTGCCAATATGAAAAAGAATTCTCTTCTTTCCCTTCTCTAGAGCCATCTTCTGATCAAGATGAGCCAGATTCTGCTTTTGAAGCAACTCAGTACTTCTTTGAAGATATCACCCCAGAATGCACACATGGTAAGTGACTTTTCTCACCAAGGCCACTCTATTTCCTTTCTTCAAAGCCCTCTGTTATTAGAAAAAAGCTCACCTCCAAACATAGTCAATCAAAGAAGTATGCAATTATAGTTGCCTGATACGTTACTTTCCTTTCAGGTGTCTGAGGTTTGGCAGCCACTGGGGAGAAGGTCTCCACTGTCGGCTCCATGTTCATTGTGTCCTTTCTACTTAGAAAAACCGTATCTAAGATACTTTGCCCCATCTCCCTGCAAGGGCTGCTTATTAAGGACATCATCCTGTTGTTATGCTGCTGTCTAGAATCAGGACTGGAATTTATCAGAGAGCATTCTCTCCTGTCTGCCTTTGTTCTCATGTCAGGGATTGGCAAGCTACGGCCCATGAGTTAAATCCGGCCCACCACTGGTTTTGTACTTCCTGTGAACTAAGAATGGGTTTTACATTTTTAAATGGTTTTATAAAAAACAAAAGTAAAATAATATTTTGTGGCATGTGAAATTATAAAATCTAAATTTTAGTGCCCTAATGTTTTATTGGAACACAGACACGCTCATTGGTTTATGTGTTGTCTATTTACAGAAAAAGTTTGCTGACCCTGCTCTATATGATTGCTATGTCATCAAAGACTTGCTTCGACTCATATATAATGAAATGTATATAATATCACTAAATTTGTATATTAGATCATGTACTATTTTGTCTCTTATGAATCTAAGCAACAATCTCTCAGCTTCTGCAGTCAATTGTTTACCTTTGAATTCATCAATAGGGCAGCTTTATAACTTTACCTAAGTCTGAAAGCAAATGTGGGCTTCTCCTGGGTCCTTTTCCTCTTAACCCTTCAGTCCCCAAATAAGCACATCTTAGACCCACTTTTAAACTGTGAGCACATACATGACTGAGTAGAGAGGAGTAGGGCAGACTCAATCTTACTGTTATTGACAGGCTGAGGTTGAGGTTAAAAGCTTTGGAGAGAATGCCTGCCCTGTATATTGTTATCTAGGTGACCTCAGGCAGGTTCCTTGCATTTCTGAGCCTCAGTTTCCTTGTTTAGAAAACTGAGAGGATAGCTGTCGTATTGGGTGAAACTATATGAAATAATTGAAATAATGTCGTAAAGCTTTTAGCACCATGCCTTAGCTTGCCTTACAATATTCTTTACATTGGCAATCATACTGTGGCTGAAAAATGATAGACTTCTCTTCATGAACACTCATCTCAGAAAATAATTCACTTGCTTCAAAAATGGTTCAGGAACAGTGACATACTAACAGCATTTAATATCATGGAAAGATGCTTTTTTATTCAGAGAGATACTTTTTAGAAAAATGCTTTTTTAATCCTAACAGTAATATTGCTTTGTGTTGAGATTTTTAAAATACATATAAAATATATTAAATAAGCTAAAGATGTCTTCAAATCTTACTACATAGAGATAACCATTATTAATATCTTGAAATATTTCTTTTCTATCCTTTTTTACTCATGAAATACGTAATTAGAATAATTATGTATATATATATATAAATAACTGGGATCAAACTGTTTAAACAGTGTTGTATGCTACCCTTTTTCACTTAAAATCCAGTGAGCATATTTCCATGTCATTAAAAGTTCTTTGAAAACGTGGTTTTTAAGTGGCCATATAATGTCCACTATAGAGGTTTCCCATACATGAAATATTTTTGAATATTTACTTGTTTACTAAATTTTCAACATTAAGAGGAGAGGAATTTCTCAGTGACATAAAGTGCATTGCCCTCATTCCGTCTTAAAACCTACTGAGATTAATATCACACCTAATACAGTAAAGGTCACATATCTGGCAAACCAGCCCCTTTTTGGATGGCTGAAGAAGTGCCAGAATCTGAAGTCCTACGTGCCCTATAAATGTCCTGTTTTAGAAAGAAAAAAGAAAACATTTATAAGCGGGTTCCTTGAAAAACCATATTTTTGAAATGCCAAATTATGAATCTTCTGGAATTTCATAGTATATAATGTTTTAGCAAAAGATTTTGTTTTCTTTTATCAGCATAGATTTTAATTTCCTTACAAGAGTGAGTTCCTTATTTTTTGCCGGGTCTGGCAGAAAATCAGTCTCACATATGCAAAGTAAAGATGATAATATAGCAGAGAGGAGAGGGATATCAACATTTACTGGGGCAAGCACCATAATTTTTTTAAGTACTGAAGACTCCACAACATCATCCCTTTAATTCTTCATTCTACCCTGATCCCCCAGTTGTGAAAAAGAATTCTGTGGGAGTCTTCCAACTAGAGGTAGGGTTGCGAGATAAAATACAGGACACCTAATTAAACTGGAATTTGGTATAGATGACAAATAATTTTTTAGCATAAATATGTCCCATGCAATGTTTGGGACACAAACTAAATATATTGTGTAAAATATACTTATACTAAAAATTACTCATCATTTATCTGAAATTCAAATTTAACTGCAAAATTTGGCAACCTTCTACTACAAATACTAAATATATAGGTATATTATAAATCAATCTAATTTTTCTTTTGAATATTTCTTGGTAGTTGTTGGATTGGATAGCAGAAGCAAACAGAGTGCAGATGATGGCTTTGTTACAGTGAGTCTAAAACCAGACAAAGGTACAGATTTTCTCTTCTATATATTTACCTTGCTGCTGGTTCAACACTTGTTTCTTGACCTTTGAATGTGTTTTTTGACATTTTGGTTTTAGGGAAGAGGATAAATTCTCAAGAGAACCGTAACTACCTGAGACTCTGGACTCCAGAGAATAAATCTAAATCAAAGAATGCGAAGGATTTACCCAAATTGAATCAGGTAAGGGCTTTATAGTTTATTTCATTCATTGCAAACCTTGAAGCATTGTTTTCCAGCCACAGAGAAACAAAGACTAAGTACCCCTCAAATGTAATGGTAACTTGGGGTGCTTAATTAGTATCTGTTTGATACTATTTTGTGCATTTTTTTTTGCATCAAAACTATGCTTTGTTGTGAGAAAATGACCTACTCAGACAAAATGTGAACCAAGAAATGTTCCATTTTGCAAGTACACACCAAGACATTAAAAAGACGCAAAAACTCAATAGGGAAGCCCATGTTATTTTCAAATCGCTGTGCTATTATAAAGATGTCGGACATATTTTTCCTTAAAGAGCTGACATGTAATGAGTGAGAAAAACAATATAAATAACTACAACATAGGATAGAATGTGCTTAGTTTCATAACAGAGGAACAGGTAAGTAATCAGAGATGACAGTGGAAGACAGCCAGGGAAACCAGGGGACATGTAATGGAAAAGGGGATCTGAGCTGACCTTTGAAATATGGAGATGCACACTGAAGTGTGTCAAAGTGAAATGAGATGATGTCTAGGATTTCCTTAAAATTCTTTAACAAAGAATAAAAGAATAAGAAAAACAGAGCTAATGAGGGAAATGTTTTAAATATCAATCATTGTTGAATCTAGGAAAAGGATATATGAAGGCTGATTATTTCATTCTTTCTACTTTCATACATTTTTGAAATTTTTCATAATTAAAAAAATACCAGAAATATCAATAAAGAGACTTTGAGCAACACTTTAATCCATCCTACACCTAGGACTTTCTGGAGTTCTTTTGGGAGTCCTAACTTTAAATGGCTTTACAGCCCACTTCAGTCCTAACTCTGTGCTCCCCAGAAAATGATCACATCCCTTGTGTTTTTCCAAATCATTTTTCAGGGGCAGTTTATAGAGCTGTGCAAGACGATGTACAACATGTTCAGCGAGGACCCCAACGAGCAGGAGCTGTACCACGCCACAGCCGCGGTGACCAGCCTGCTGCTGGAGATCGGGGAGGTCGGCAAACTCTTCATCACGCAGCCTGCCCAGGAGGGCGGGGGCGGGGCCGGCGGGCCATCCTGCCGCCAGGGCATCCCAGGCATACTCTTCTCCAAGAAAGGGCCCAGCCAGCCCTACGGGGCGGAGTCCGCGGAGCCCTTCGCGGCCAGCCTGGGGGCCGAGAGTGAGGACCGCTCGCTGGGAGGGCAGATGGAGGACATCAAGCTGGAGGACTCCTCACCCCGGGACCACGGGGCCTGCTCCTCCATGCTGGTCTCCGATGACGACACCAAGGACGACAGCTCCATGTCCTCGTACTCGGTGCTGAGCGCAGGCTCCCACGAGGAGGACAAGCTGCACTGCGAGGACATCGGGGAGGACACAGTCCTGGTGCGCAGTGGCCAGGGAACTGCGGCGCTGCCCCGGAGCACCAGCCTGGACCGGGACTGGGCCATCACCTTCGAGCAGTTCCTGGCCTCCCTCTTAACTGAGCCCGCCCTGGTGAAGTACTTTGACAAGCCCGTGTGCATGATGGCCAGGATTACCAGCGCAAAGAACATCCGGATGATGGGCAAGCCGCTCACCTCTGCCAGTGACTACGAGATTTCCGCCATGTCGGGCTGACGCAGGAGCCTCCACCGGGGAGCGGGCGGCCTGGGAGGAGAAGGGACTTTTTTATGTTCTTCTGTGTTGATGTTCCTTTCTTTCTTTTAAATTAAATATTTATTAGTACCCGGCTGGAAGCCTGGTGTTTTCATAGAATGCAATGAAAACTATTGGAGACACATGCAAACGCCTCAATGTAGGTACAGTCCCTGCTCTCGTTCCTTGGAGGAGGGTGGGGATGGACCAGGATACAGTTTATTCATTGAATTCCGAAACAGATGAAACTGCTAGTGATACGTGTGTATTATATCTTATTAATCTTACTGTTGAGCTGTATACATGGTTTAAAAAATTGTGCTATTTAACGCTAAATAAGGTGGCAGTCATTTGTGAATTGGGGCTTTTCAAATAAAGTTAGAACAGTAAGGAAAATGAAATGCCACAAACACAGGAATGTTCTTAAGTGGAAAAGGCATTGTCAGCTGGGGTAAGTCCAATACCACACCATTTGAGGAGGCATTAAAAATATTTTTTACGATCTCAAATGATATTTCATAAAGTCCTCTATTTAAAAATCACATTCAACAGATGCTCCTCTTCAAGGGGAAAACATTTAAGGATCTAAACAATTATGAATGTGTAAGTGGTTTTTACATGATGCCAGAATAACAGTTTATTTTATCAATTTGGACAATTACCAAATCAATTCTGCTGATTATTCCAATTATGCAGATGGACAGAATTGAGTGAAAATGAATTGTCCTTTGTTACAGAGAATCTGGAAGTGGCAGCAAGGATAATGGAGAGGTCGGGATTTTTTTTTTTTTCTTTTTTGGAAGAGTAAAAGTACTTATACTTCTGATACTGGATTTTCAGCTTCTTATCATTCATTGCAAATAAAGCAAAAAATAAAACAATAAGCTTTACCATTTTCATAATCTCCATAGATTCAAGAAATTGTAGCAATGTATTGCGTATGACCATCTGTAGAGATAATGTAAACCAAGGAAAAAAAAAACCTGCAAGATAACATAACTGAATGTTTTAGAACAAAACTTGTCACTTTATATAAAAGAATAGTATGCTCTGTCTATTTCCTGAATGGATGTGGAAATGATAACTAGCACACCTGCACTTTGAATTCCTGCTCTTTTTTTTAATTACTATTATGGTTTTGTTTTTTACAGACATTTTAGATTTCTTCTTCTTACTGTTGAATTCATAATCATGGTCATTTTTTTTTTTGCTTATTCAGAATACTCCTTTCAACACATTCCTTTCTTTTATTATATATTGTCTTCATTTTAACTGTTGCTGCTGTTTTCTATCTTGTTTACAGAATGATTTTTAAACTGTCAAATGAAGTAGTATTAACCTCAAATAGGATAAATGTGAACAAATAAAATACATCAAATACTGAGATGTGGCTTTTATCTCATGCTTGAGTTTCTGCCTAAGATAGTAACATCATTCGTTTGACAGCTTTGCAGGAGATATTTTATAGTCATATTGCTTAAGTAAACAAATTTTTATAGGCAAATATTTTGAGATAAGAAATATATAGTGACATGCATGTGAATAAGTATATTTTAAATAAGGAAGGGAATTTATCAGTAATCTAATTTAAAATTCTTATTCTACATAAGTAATAACAGGATATAAATCCCTCTGCTTAATCTTTATTGGTACACTGAACTACCAATTGGTATGTATTTAATCAAGTAACCAGTCATTTATGTGATTGAAATCAGATTGTTATACATTATTCCATGTGTTTCTTAAAGTCACATAAAGATGCTTCAAGAAATAATTCTGTAAAAATTTGATACTCTCACACACATCTACTCCCCAGAATCAAAGAGGGGAAGGGAATAAGCTTGTGTTTAAATGTGTAGCTCTAAGTAAATGAAAGGAGCCAGAATTTTCCATCCCCATTGAGAAGGAGACTGTAACTGAAGAGCACATCATTGTGAAGGCATAGATCTTTGTTGATTCTGTTGTAATTTTGTTCTTATTCTTTTAAGATGCTTTTCATCTCAGCAGTGATATACCAAATAATGGCAGTTTTTAGTCTGTGTTTACTTCTAAAATCCACTGTGTAGGAATCCTGAGCCCTTGAGTTGATTATTTCCAGTTTAGTCTATGAGACAAATAGGCTTGACAGCTCATTCACCAAATCAGAAGAATACAGGAGAATTATTTTCCCTTAGCCACCAGAAGACAGCCAGTACATGTCAAAGAACATTTTTCTGGAAAAGATCAAAGTGTCTGTCTATGTTTTAATGTTTGTGTTATGCACAAATATTATGTTAGGTCCATAATCTCCATAGATTATTTTCATTGATTTCAATGTGTTGTGAATTCAATTTCTTCTCTGAAGAGTCACTTTAAACTTAGCTCAGTGACTCTTCTCATGCTAACAATTATTACACCATTACAGATGCTAAACACAATATCTATATCTTAATAGACTTGAATAGCTTTTCAGTGAACTTCCTGCTCCTCAGTGGAGCTTTCACACATGACAACTCACTCAAAAAGGAAAGCAACTGCTAGGGAAAAGGAACAAATATCTGGAGTCTGGATGCCAGGGAAGTAGGTGAGCCAGAGGAAAGGGACTATGCCAGAGAAACCCCAGATCAAAGGCAGTCATTCCATCAAGCATCAGTTCAAGCCTGTTCTGGGAAGGAGGGAGGTTAAGCCAAGTGGAGCCATGGGCAATGAGGAACTCACATACCAGAAGCATCTCACCCCCAGTCAAGCTAACACAGGCCGAGAACTGGCAGCCAGGCACAGGGCGGCATCCACAGTGTGCTTTCATGGCCAGCGTCTGTGGGCAGTGCAGCCAGGCTGCCCTCTGTCCACTTTCCTGACCCTGAGACTCCACAGGAGCCTTCCAATCGTGTGGCAGCCTCGGCCTGGTCTCCGAATGATGCTTTGTCTAGGGGTCCTAAACTTAGAGCCACTTTAGATCTTGAATCTAACAGAGTGAAATTCTTGGGGAAGCCTTGGCAGCTGCCTTACTTCCGTGACCTCTGTTTACAGGGCTCCTCAGATTGTGCACACTTCATTCACCCATTCTGTAAGGAGGTTCTTTTGTTATAGCATCAACTTCCAGCTGTACTATGAAAATAATAGCAGTTGACGTGGTGAGTACAAAGCATTTCACACCATTTTCTGCTTTAAAATGATTCTTTATATAATGTTTAGTGCCCTGTGTCTTTTGTTTAACATGTTCTTGACAGCGTAATTCTTTAAAAGGGAATCACAGGAGTCAGACAAAGGAATCTACAGTTAGGTACAGAATGAATATGGAAGGGCTAAGACTAAGATTCTCTTTTCTGTGAGCTTTGTCAATACTATCAGCTGCCAGGGAGATGGGTCTGCTATGAGAGCTAGAAGCTGATCGCTGAGAGCCAGGCTTTAGGCCATTAGGGTGCCCTGCTTCACAACTACATCCTCTCACTCTTCACAAAAAGGGCAGAAAAACAGTGCAAACCTAGATCCTGTAGCCCCTCTTAAAATTCTTCAGGGGGAAAGCGTCAGCTAGACTGATGCACATCGCTAGGACTAGGCTGGAGATGATCTCTGGAGTCCCAGAACAGGCATCATGAATTCATTTATTTCATGAATATTGACTACATACCATGTGCCAGACACACAGACAAAAAAAATACCCCTGCCTTCAAAGGAAATTTACCTTGAGACTCACGGAGCGTCCACGCCCGCATCCCTCCCCACGCAGCGGCAACCACGGCCCCGGGGCCATATACACCCGCAGTAGGGTGGTGGGTTCCTGGCTCGGTGCCTCCCCTGCCTCCTGCCCTGCCTGGGACCCCTCAGGGCACCACCAGGAGCCAGGCCGGCTGCAAGGCCAGAGCTGGGGTTTGGGGGTGTCCCCAAGAGCCGGTCTCGGGAAATCCCAGAGCATGCGGGCTGAGGCATGGGCAGCACCCAGGCGCATATACTCTGATAGCACCAAATGAAAACCGAAGAAATCAGGTACAAAATATTGCTGAGAAAGAGCTGGAGAACCTGGAGAGAAGTGAAAGTAGCAGAATAGAGCCACCCAGTCAAGCTGGTGCCGAGGAGGCTAGGTGGAAGCAATCTGAAGCTGAAATGAGGCAGAAACAGCAACCCCAGCTGACGCAATCTAAAGACCAGAAAAGCTAAAAAGGGGAGTCTATAAGAATCAAGAAGGATGCTGAGGAAGCTGAAATCCAAAAAATGAAGGCAATCCAGAGAAAGAAGAGCAATAAACTGGGGGAGAAAAACAGACTTCAAGAAAATCTCAGAAGAGAAGCATTTAGAGAGCATCAGCGATACAAAACTGCAGACCTCTTGAGCAGCCCAGACACCGAGTCACCAAACAGCCGCACTGGTCAAATGGCTCCTCCATATGGAAACTTCCAGCTCTGCCGAGGGAAGACAGCTGGGCCAAGAGCTGGGCTTCTCAGGATTCTCCAAGAGAAGAAAAAAACCAAAAATAGCAAAAATGAAGAATGAACAACACCAGAAGAATGAATTACTGGAACGAAAGCTGTGGCAACAAGATGAAGAAAGAGCCAGAATGCACCAACCTGATCACAGGAGGGTAAATAATGGTTTTCTGGACCAACTCCAAGACAAAAATCAACCAGGTGGTCTCGAGCATTCTGAGGCTATTGGAATATGGAATATGAACAGTGGTAACAGCTGGGGTACATGAGAAATATTTACTTCCATCTGGCCTTCCTCAACTGACCTTGGAAAAAAACTCATGAGATACTTTACCTTAATGCGCTTTGTTCAGCCTCTCTGTTGTTACTTTGACCTCAACGGCCCACCTACACCACTGAGCAGCTGGGTGCTTATGCATGTTTACAAGAACTGACTGCTGAACTCATATTTAATCTCTAGTGCCTCTGAAATGTTATATTATTTTTTCTAATTGATTTTACCTCTTATGGCAAGTATGTAACTAAAGCAACATGAGTGAGATAGACAAGGAGGGGATCATTTGATGCTTTCAGATTCATGAAAGCTATGGATGATGCAAGATTGTATCTCTAAGCCACTCATTTTAATCTAAATTCTCAGATGAGGTTTGGGGAAGTTTTGGGGTCCTTTTAGATTTTAATCCCTACTTTCTTAACCCAGGTTACAAACATGAGCAAAAGAGAAATCTTTTATATTCTTTTAAACAGATTTGTAAATAAATTTTAAACTGCTTCTGTAAAAAAAAAAGCAAATGGAATTTACATTCTGATAGAGGAGACAGACCATAAGCGTGACAAGTAAACACCGCATATGTTATGATATGTTATGACAGACATTCATGCAATTCAAAAATAATAAAGTAGAGAAGCAGGATTTGAAATGTTGGGGTCAGAGAGGTGGTGAAATGTTAGGTGGATGGTCTGGGATGATCTCACAGAGAAAGTGGCTTTTGAGTTAAAGCCGGGAGTGAGCCATGCAATTGTCGAGGGGAAGAGCTTTCAAACAGAAAGAACTGGAAGTACAAAGCCTGTGAGATGGGAGTGTGCCTGGCAAGTTTGAGGCATAGTAAGGAAGCCAGGATAGGTGGAGTAGAGTGAAGGAAGACACTAGGCAGTGAAAACAGAGAGGTAACGGGGAACCAGACCACAGTTGGTCAAGATCAGTGAGAAGACTTTGCCTTTTGACTGGGCATGAGATGGGGAGCCACTGAAGGTTTTGAGTAGAGGAGATACTTGATCTGACTTGTGTTTTAACAATAGTCTGGCCACTGCAACAAGAATAGAGGTAGATACGCAAGGATAGAAGCAGACAAACCAGTCAGGAGACCATTGCAGTAATCCAAGTAAGAGATGGCGGTGACATTTTCCTCCACCCTCACTTCTTCAACTTGAAACCAGGGTAGGCTTACATCTGCCATTAATCAACTTAGTCACAAGCCAGCCAGGATTCAAATGGAGGGGAACTAAACCTTATGACTCAATGTGAGGCATGTCAAAGAATTTGTCACATCTTTATTCTGTCACATCCATCAACTTTCTGGGTTTTCAGAGACTTCTCCCACATTTACTAAATATATGAGCATTTAGATCAAAGACTTTCCCCATGCCTCAATTTTTCCTATCATTCAGTAGACTTCAATGTCTGTATAGAGAGCCTAGAAAATACTCCAAACCTGATTTCCTTGATTCTCAGGGCTTTCCAACCTCTGCTGTACTTTAGAAATACAAACCTCAGCTCTGTCACTCCACTCCACTTGCTCTTGGGACTTCTAGTCCTCTAACCCCTCCATTAATCCATGAGATCCCTCACTGATTCTCCTATTCAGATCTGAGCCTTTGGTCATCTCTTCAACCACTGTCTTCTCAGCTTTCTCATTTCCACTTTTCCTCAATCTTCTGAAGTGACCAATCTTGAATCACTACAAACATCTGTGTTCTTCACCCTCACAGCTGGGCTGCTGAGTAATAGGTGCTGCTAGAGGGGGAAATTTCACACTAAACAGACCTGTGCTACTCCAATTTTATGTTTTTATTCTCAGATGAGTCCTGAGTGCCACTCAATAATCCCTTTCCATGTCCGTGATCCAAGCCCTTTCCTAATTCCCCAAATAGCTATTTTAATTCTTGATTTGCCTCTTCAAACCCCAGATCCAAGTGCCTTCTTAGATGATAAATCTGAGTTCACATAAGTAACTGGAGTTATGAGGTAGCAACTCAAACTTCCTGCTCCTCAACTACAAATTTATCTGCACCCCCAATGTAATTTTCTCCTTCCTCGATTTTGGAAAAAAAAAATGTCATATGTTTACTTCTCCCTCTCTTCTATCTTCAGCATCTTCCTTACAATGGAGTTCTTAGCCTCAGACTGTAAGAATACTTATTTAATCCCTTAACTCTGTTAAACTCTACCTATTTATTGACTTATCCTACTGTATCGCAGACAAACATTATGAAGGAACAGCCAGATCTTGCCATCTCCACTTCTTTACTTCTGATCTAACTTCATTTCACCCTAGCATGACTCCTGAAGTCACCATTTGACTGACACTGCTGTTGCTGAGGACATTAATAATACCATAATCACTGAATCCAATAGATCCTTTCTGGTCCTTAACTCACTTCACCTTTCTGGGTCATGTAGATCTGTTGAAACTTCTCCATTAAAAGTCTCTCCTCTTGGGGGGTGAGGGGAGTCATTAAAATGTCTACACAAACAGCTGCTGAAAACTTCTTTCCAGAGAGTCAATGAAACAAAAGGACAATTCTGAATTGTTTGAAACTCTGAAGGAGGATATAGACTGGAGAAGGATCCTACAAATGCTGAATTAAAGAAAGAGAAGAAATATCAGAAGTGGAAATGTCCTCATATAGACTGTGGTGGTGAATGCATAACTATGGGTTTATACCACTGATTGCTTACTTAGGCGGGAATGTATGGTGTGTGAGTAAAACTGCTTTAAGAAAAAAAAAAGAGGGACACAAGTTCTGGAGAAAATGTGGAGAGAGGGATGTACCTAATCATTGTTGGGGAAGTAGAATGGTGCAGCCCATCTGGAGGGCAGTGTGGTGGTTCCACAGGAAGCACTGGGGTTGCCATATGGTCCTGCAACCCTGATACTGGGTATATACTTGGAAGAACTAAAAGCAGGAATACAGAATGGATTCAAAATGTGTGGACGTGGTCTAGGGTACATAAACTGATGAACAGAATGGTGAGCTGTGGTATATACATACAATGGAATATTGAGCGACTAGGAGAACGAATGAAGTTGTGAGGCATGCAACCAGATGAAAGGACCTTGAGGAGAGTACGTTGAGTGAAATAAACAAGAAATGAAAAGACAAACATAATGTCTCACTAATATGGACTAACTACAATATGCAAACTCTGAGAACTGAATCTGAGAGCAAAGGTTATCAGGGGAAGCTTATGGTAAGGTTCCTAGATTGTAAGCTCTTACAGAAGTTACATCTGTTCCTGAGTTATAATGCTTATTTCTAAATTCTGTGATGCTGAGCTCTTTGTATATAATTCAGTCCTGGGAACTTCAGGCTTCTGTGTGACACCTGACACTCAGAGTCAGAATTCAGCAGCTATGAATATCAGCATTACCCCATAAAGCAAATGTTAAAGAGGGTGAAAAAGAGATCAGACTTCAATTAGAGACATAAATGAAATGGACTTGGTTGGGACTAAGGTAAATCAGACTAAAGAGTAAAGGACAATATTGACTGTGTTTTAAAACTTCAACTTCTGTGTGAGACCAAAGGAAGAGATATTTATTTGGTGCAAAATCTATATTTTCTGTAGGACACCACATAATTTAACTTGCATGGTCAGTTTATTCAAATACCATAATTACATGGAACTTTGAATAGGAAGTGAGACCTGGTTGGTTTGTATAGGTTCATGTGAAGCCCCAATACATCCCAGAGTAATTTAGGCAGAGAATAAAAAGTATTTGCAAATCCCCCTTGAGGGACTGGAAAAAATTTGGAAATATTAAAATTCCATACCAGGAGAATTCCTTACATTCTTGCAAGCATTGGGGACTACCAATTTAGAAGGTCAAGCCCTTGATCTTGGGCTTGCCCTGAGAAAGCTTGTTACTGCAGAGGAGAAGCTAAGCCTACTTATAATTGTGCCTAAGAGCCAACCCTGGAGAACCTCTTTTGTTGCTCATATGTGGCCTATCTCTCTAAGCCAGCTCAGCAGGTAAACTCACTGCCCTCCCCCCTACATAGGACATGACTCCCAGGGATATAAATCTCCCTGGCAATGTGGGGCATGACTCCTGGGGATGAGCCTGGACCTGGCATCATGGGATTGAGAAAGCCTTATTGACCAAAAGGGGGAGGAGAAATGAAACAAATTAAAGTTTCAGTGGCTGAGAGATTGCAAATGGAGTTGAGAGGTCATTCTGGAGAGGACTCCTATGAGTTATATAGATAACCCTTTGTAGTTTTTAGTGTATTAGAGTAGCTAGAAGGAAATACCTGAAACTGTTGCACTGCAACCCAGTAGCCTTGCTTCTTGAAAACAATTGCATAACTATATAGATTACATGGTGTGACCATGTGACTGTGAAAACCTTATGGTTCACACTTCCTATATCCAGTGTATGGACAGATGAGTAGAAAAAATGGGCACAAAGATTAAATGAATAATGGGGGGATGGTGGAATGGGATTTTTTGGGTGTTCTTTTTACTTTAGTTTTTATTCTAATTTTTTTTTGGAGTAATGAAAATGTTCAAAAATTGGTTGTGGTGATGATTGTACAACTATATGATGATACCATGGAGCATTGATTGCACACATTGGATGATCATCTGGTTTGTGAATATATCTCAATAAAATAGCATTAAAAAATGAAAACAAAAAAAATCTCTCCTCTTTCACATGTTCTCTCTGACACCAATATCTTCCAAGTTCCTCTTTATCTCTTTGGCAAATCCTCCATCAACTTTCCTGGACTCCTTTCTTTCTCCTCCTGAAATCATGGGTACCATAAGGACTCAAATGTCCCGACCATTAGCTCCAAAATGCGACCCTAAAGAGGAACTCAGATGGAAGGTTGCATATGGATTTATAGTCCCAGATTCTGGCAACTTCCAACAATTTTATTAATTGGGCCCATTATTTAAAATGCCCTCTTGGCCATTGCTCAATCTGAGTATGATATAATTGTCCTTCCAATGGTTGGCAAACAAGAAAGCAATGGTCAAATCTGGACATTTGTGATGCCAGGCTTTTGTATGTGTCTATGGGTGGCTGAGGTAAGTGCTCGAAACACACTTTTCAGATTACTGAAAAGTTTGGGGAGTGTAGCCACTTAAATACATTTCTGTCCCTACGCCCTCTCTTCATACTCTCCAGTTACTCCTTCAATTTGCTACTTACATGATTTTTCTAAAACTTCAACACAATCATGTTTTCCTCTGCTTAAAACCTCTCAACATCTCCACTTCCTACCAGATAATAAGTAAACATACAGACTGTTTACAAATCAGTCACTGCCTATATCTCTAGACTCATTTCTCAGCACTCTTTGGTGTTCTCAGAAGTTCAGAAACAACAAATATCCAAGACATTACAGTTGACATCTTTTGTAATGCTAATGCTGTCAAAGTACAAGCCAAGTGATATTTTAATATCTCTCAATGCCTGTTCCAAATTCAGACCTAAGAGTGAGACACAGAAAAGAGTGATGATTTTTAAGTTTTAGAAGTGAAAGGAAGTTCGCTAGAAAACAGTATGTGATCAATATGACAATTCACCAAAATCCCAAAAGGAAACCTCAGCATTGGTGCTCCTCTGTAAAGGTATCTCCAGTATAATACATCACATATTCCTTCTCACCATGAGAAATAAAGAACTGTACTTCAGAGAAAGGAAAGACAATAAGGAAGTGACATATGAGCTCTCTGGGTCCTTCTTGAAGAGATAAAGAAATGGTCATTTAGGCTGAGAAGACAGTTGGAAGAGTTCATGAAAAGATAAAAGCACACCATCCTTTGAGATGGTACACTGGGCTATTTTCTCAACTGTCGGTCTTATAAGGAAGAAGGTGCATTATGCCATAAGGGAATTTGTAATTGCCTGCTGCTGTGGAGTTAATCTGGGCATATTTATTTCCTAAAAGACTTAGGCAAAAATAAGATTATAAACTCCTTTGAAAATGAGTACAATGAAATAGCTGGAAGAATGCACATAGGTTGACATGAAAATTTCAGAATCTCCTTTGGAATTCCATCTTCTTTCTAAACAGGTTTGAGCAAAAAATATCTTAGAGCAAATTGTCTGGTGGCTTAGCCATGACTTAGAGTGTTTGTTGTGATGAGGCATAGTGATTGGAGCTCCTTGGCTGCACTCACCACCCCCAGGAGCTCTGTCACCACCTCATCCACCACAGCTCCTTCTCCATGCACTGAGTAAACAGTGCTGACTGGCAGTGATGAGACCAGGGAAAGGTTTAGACTATCTTGGAGATCACAGATCCACACAGTTCTACAGCATGGTGTTTGCTCATGTGCTGAGATTTCTTGAAAAACAGCAGTTGGACAAAGACTCATCACTGCAGTTATTCTTCCTGCTATAAATAAAAGTTTCTATATTCTATAGTAGAGAAATCTCCATATAAACATCAGTGTATCTACATGAATATGGGTAACAATATTTAATTATTTTTGTTTAATTGTTACATACAATTAATACACAGATGGAACCATAGAAAATGAATACCAATTTTCAACAATAGAAAAATACATATAGAAAGAAGGTTAAAAGCTTTCCCTTATTAGCACCTCAACTCCTACTCCCCTCCATAAGCACTATTAGTAGATTGAAGTCCATCCATTCCAGGAAATTATATACATATCTATGTAAATATACACATATTTTTTAAACAAAAAAAATGTGATCAAACCAAGAGTTGTTCCATGATTTGATTTTTTCTCCTAAGAGTCATGAAGATTTTCTGTGCTAGTATATATGGATCTACCTCATTTATTTGAATGGCAGTACAGTATTTCATAGAAAAGGAATGCTCCATGATTACTTTAACCACATCTTCCCTCTCAACTCCCTAGGCAAACAAAGAAAAAGGAAATAACAGCCCAACCAAAGGAAGAGTATAAAAATCCAGAAGACATCAATGAAGAAAACCAGCTTGTGGGCAAACTGACAAAGACTTTTAAAAACTTATCATCAATATGCCAAGGAGATGAAGGTATACAGAGGAAAAAAACTAAAGGTTATCAGGAAAGCAATGAATGAGCAGTATGAAAATCTCAATAAAGAGGTAGCAATTTTTAAGAGGAACCAAACAGAACTACTGGAATTGAAGACAACAGTAACCGAAATGAAAAATGCCCAGGAGGATTTCAAAAGTAGATTGGAGCCGGCAGAACCATCAGTGAACTCAAAGACAAGACAATTGAAATGAGTCAGGCTGAGAAGCAGAAACAGAAAACAATTAAGAAAAGTGAAAATAGCGTAAGAAACCCGTGAGGCACCATCACGCACACCAGTTTGCGCATTACGGGAGTCGCAGAAGGAGAAGAAAGGGGCAGAAGCAATATTCAGAGAAATAATGACAGGAAACTTCCCAAAGTTAGCACAAGATGTGAATACGCCCAGAGAACACCAAATAGGATAAATCTGAAAAATACTATGCCCCATCACATACTGATCAAACCATCAAATACAAAGGAGAAGAGAGTTCTGAAAGAAATGTGTTAATGTACAAGGGAGTCCCAATTCGGCTAAGTTCCGATTTCTGATCAGAAACCGTGGAGTCAAAAATGTAGTGGGTTGAAATACTTAAAGCACTAAGAGAAAACAACAACTAACCAAGAATTTTATATCTGTTGAGACTTTTTTTCAGAAACGAAGGAGAGATTAAGACATTCCCCAATAAACAAAAGCTGAGGGAATTCATTACCATAAACCTAGCCTACAAGAAATAATAAAGGGAATTCTTCAGTCTGAAAGGAAACATTAGACAGTGGCTGAAAGTAGCATAAAGAAATGAAGAACTGTGGTTAAGATAACTGTATGAGTAATTAGTATTTTGCTAATCTTATTGGTGAAAATAATATTTCATTTTAATTTGAATTTTTCTCCAACTAATGAGGTTGAATTTTTTTTTAATGTTTATTGGTCATTTAGATTTGCTCTGTGAATTGCCTGTCCTTTGTCTATTTATATGATGGTTTATGCTGTCTCCCAGTCTGTGGGTTGTCTTTTCACATTTCCTTTTTAATCTTTTAAATTAGTGCCATGTGTTATGCAATAGTGTGTGATTTTACATACGGTTTCTGCTTTTTGTTTCTGTAGTTTTTGAGGGCCATTCACGGTAACCATGAGAGTATAAAATGAAAGAAAAAGAGGAGGTTATTAGGCATACTGAATTGCTCCACCCTCAATGAAAGCTTTCCAAAGGGGAGATGCAATTTTAAGTGATATTCTTAATAGGCACTCAGTTTTGCCACAGAGCAGACCAGATACAAAGCCTTTAGTTAACACCCAATCAGTTGCATCCCACATAAATTAATTAAAATCTATTCTATTTTCTCCCACTAGGGGGTAATATTGGACTGAAGGCTAAATTCCCTGTGACTAAATTTAAGACCCAAAGTCATTATATTCTGGTTAAAGTTTTACTCCTCCAGTCAGAACTAAAAGGATACATTTCCCCTTATTGCTAGAGATAATTAGGGCAGAAAAGGAGGACAATGCT
>PVKY010003211.1:0-22442 GCA_004027775.1 Bradypus variegatus | reverse complement strand
TCCTTTCTTTCTTTTCTGATGGCTCCCACCTGCTTTCTTCTGCTTTCTTCCTCTAATAAACCTTAAACTCTCTAAAAAAAAAATGTGTGCAGAGCAGCCATGTCCCAAGCTATAATAAGAATGAAGATCACTGATGAAATGTGGACAAGCTAGAGAATTTAAAATACAGACACATTCCAGCCAGCATTTCTGGCAACTATAGCAATCTCTACCAAAACTTGTAAAATAAGCAGAGGTGATCCTGGAGTGCTGAAGCAACATAGGCGAGAATCAACTGAGGACCAGATCCTTCTCAAGTGGGCAACGCACATTTTAAAATTCAGATTGTTAACAAAGGAACAGTTATCAACACAGGAATCACCAGCATTCTCCTCTGGAATTACTGGCTGCATCGTACTGGTTATTTGGGCTGATCATTACTAAAATGGCATCTGGACTTTCTGTCAACAACTGTTCAGTGGGTGCAAAAGCCCGACCTCTGGAGAAGGTCCTTAGCCCAGACGGGTACTGAGCACCAATTATAGCAAAGGGCAGACTCACTGTGGGTGTGTCTTGTAAAGAGACCCGTCGACACCAACCGTGGTCCGCAGCCTGGGGCTGCCCTTGTTATCGCGGAGGCGGTTCAAGATGGCACCCAGCGTTGCAGCCACCAGATTGGCAGAGCGAAATGAGACAATGGTGCACACGTGCTGGACCGAAATACAGTCATCATCAGATGGCTCCACTCCCAGGCGTGTCAGGATTTCTTTGGCATTGTGGAGGCCTTCCTTATTCCTGTGAGTTTCAAGAGGATACTGTCAGGACCATGTGGTAGACTGAGTCATGTACACCAACATACACATATTCTTACTCCTAATCTGTGGCCTTGAGGGTGTGAATTCATTGTAGCTAAGACCTTTTTAAGGAAGTTATTTTTACTTAAGGTAGGGCCCAACTGAATGAGGGTGGGTCTTAATATACATTAACGGAGGCCTTATAGAGAAGAAACCAGAAACCAGAGGTTGGAGAAGACTACCCAGTTAGAAGCCAGAAGTCAGTGGAAACCCAGAAAAGCAGACACAAAGAGAAAGAGATCACTGAGTGATGGGAGGCAGAGATGCAAGCCAAAGAGCCCCAGGGATCACAGCAAACCAGCCCCAGAATGCTCCAGACTTTGGAGAGAAAGCATAGTCTTGCTGATGCCTGGATTTGGGACTTCTGTCTTCTGAAATCATAGGACAATAAACTCCCACTCTTTAAGTCAACCCATTGTGTGGTACTTGTCATAGCAGCCTAGCAAACCAAGACAGACCATAAAAGATGATGAAAGGAATGAGGTTTGAAAGATACTGCATCTAGGAGAGTAAAATGCCTGAGAAGAGCACAAGGAGGATTCTTCTCCAAAAGAAATACGGGGCAACTGGAAAAACTGTACAAAGCTGAGTTATAACAAGCCAGGCACATAGAGAGAGGTGAAGAAGTGAAATCACATGGCCACTGTGAAAGTTGGAGGACGAACTGCCCCCACCCCAGTGCTCATGAGGCCTGGGGGAATTTCCTGCTTTGGGGGTCTTGAGTTGCCCCTGTGAGTTACATGTCCTTCCTCAATGTTTTTCAGTCAAATTTAAGTGTTCGACATATAGGTGTTGCATATCCTTTGTTAGATTCATTCTGAGGTACTTTATAGTTTTGTTACTATTATAAATGGTGTCTTTAAATATATACATTCTTTTAAAATGTACATAGTAATGTAAAACGTTAACAATTGGGAAACCTGGGTGCAGGATATACAGGAACTCTATGCTATCTTTGTAACTTTTCTGTAACCAAAATTATTCTAAAATTTAAAGTTCAATTAAAAAGATATATGTATATGTGTGTATACACACACATTTTAAATATTGCCAACATATAGACATACAATTGACTTTTGTATATTATCCCCAGATATGTTTTGCTAATGTTATTTCGTTCACTTGTCTATAGATTTTGGGGGATGTCCCATATAGACAATTATCATTTGCAAATAATGGCAGTTTTACTTCTTTTTTTTTAATTCCCATGCCCTTAATTTCTTTTTCTTGTTTTGTTTTTAAAAATGTAGTTTGCTTTTGCTTTCTGTTTTTAACAGTGGCTAAGGTGTCCGGCACAAGGTTAACAGAAACTGGTAATACTTCCTTGTTCCTGATTTTAAAGGGAATGCTTCAAACATCTGCCATTATACAATGATTTTTTAAACAGGTTTTTTGAGCTAGCATTTATTACAATAAACACGCTTTCTTGAGCTGCCAAGAGTGAGTTTGTGTTTCTTGTTAACCAAAGAGCCAACATTAAAAGTAGGCTGAGAGGAAGAAGGGCATGTCTTGATTTTGTCAATGACTTTGAAGACAAAGTCTTCTGCTTTGACCTTCTGCTCCCCTCCCTTCCCCATGGCTAACCAGGAGACCTGAGAAGATGGTTCAAACGTCAGTGGTGCAGGACATTGATATTCGTAGTGGCATTATTCACAGTTCCCAAAAGATGGAAGCAACCCAAGTGTCCATCAACACATGAGCTGATAAACAATATGTGGCTTTTACACTCAGAATATTATTCAGCTATAAAAAGGAATGACGTTCTGATACACTGACAATGTGGATGAACCCTGAAGATAACATGCTGAGTGAAATAAGCCAGACACAAAAGGAGAAATATTGTATGATCTCACTGATATGAAATAATTAGAATAAGCAAACTTACAGAGTCAGAATCTAGAATATAGGTTACCAGGGGACGGGGTAGGGATAGGGAATAGGGAGTTCAGATGTACAGAGTTTCTGTTTGGAACAATGGAAATGTTTAGGTAATGGATGGTGGTGATGGCAGCACAACACTGTGAACATAATTAACAGCAGTGAATTATATACTTGAGTGTGGTTAAAAAAGGGAAATTTTAGGTTGCATATGTTACTAGAATAAAGTATTTTTCAAAAAAATCCATGGAACGGCATAACACAGTGAACGTTTATGTAAACTGTGGACTCTAGTTAATAGTAGAGTTACACTATACTGTTTCATCAGTTGTAACAAAGGGTACCACCCAATGCAAAGTGTTACTAATAGGGAAATCTGTGTGTGTGTGAGGGGAATAATGTGGGAACTCTGTACTCGCTGCATGATTTTTCTGTAAACCTAAAATTTTTCTTAAAAAAAACTAAAACAAAAACAAAAAACACCCTTGGGGTGCAGCTCCCTGCTTGCTGCAGCTCTGCACACACCGCTCCTGAAGGAAAGTGTCCTAGGACAAACCCTAGCACAATCATCAGTGGAAGAACCCACTCCCCACCTCTCCCCACTTCTGCCAGCCTCCTTATCTAACCACAAAGACTGCTGATGCATATCTTCTCCCAGGAGCCAGCGCTAGGAAGCCAGTGGCTCCATCTGACTTTCCAGGACCATGAGGAGGCACGTGGGAAGGATGCTCCAGGCAGAGATAAAATGGCATCTCCAGGACATAGGACCTGGAGGGGCAGCAAGGTAGGCTTATCTCCTATCAAGTGCCCTCACACTGGCTGCACAGATGGGCTCGCCTCAACCAGGAATAGAAGCTGGTAGCAAACAGAAGGACCCACAAGAGTCCCTTAGATCTGAAGGCACCTGACAACCTCAAAAACCACTGTGATCAAATTTACCTTTCTGGTGAGGGTACTTGACCAACAGCCAAGGCTAAGAATTCCTGGGTTTCTTATTTGGTGCCAAAAGGTTGCAGTCAGGTTGCTGGTGGGACTCTGTCCTTCTGAGGTTATCTGTCCTGTCTCATCTGATAACTAGTGTTTCCCAAACTTATATGCCAGGGAACACTTCTAGCTGTGAACAGGTGTTCCTCGAAAGAGTTTATACTAGGGGAGAGGGTGGATTTCAGGCACAAAAGAAGTTTGGAAAACGTTAACCAAAGTGAAACGGGGTTTCTTTAGTATGCTAATAAGCACTGTAAACTTTTAAAAGGAGGATAAAAATGTGCAGTATTTCCCAAACCTATTGGCCACAGAACACTTTTTTCAGGAAATACCCATTATCATCTTGAGGTCTCTAGGGCTCCCAGGAATGCAATCTGGAGAAAGTCATGGTATACCAAAGGGGGAATTCCCAACAAGAGCCCAAACTTGGGCTCACTGGGCTCCTTACTCTCCATTAGAATCATCTGCTTCCTGGACTCTCATCTTATCTTGAAAGACAGAGAGACAGTGAGGGGAGATGGGGGAGGAGGTAGGCTGCTTTTGTAACGAAATAGGAAAATCACCCAGGAGGCATTTGCCACCAACTAAGTCGTTCTTCAATGGAGAAATGGGATCACCACAAGGACCTGTGAGGAGACCAGCCCAGGCTGCGCCAGCTAAGAGTGAGGGGAGAGTGACCTGAAAACACCTGGCACCCTTGACGGAAAGGCCCACCAGAGCAGGAGACCTGTCGCTCCCTCCACCACCCCCAGAAGGCTTCAAGGGGTGGCACCTACTTTTCAATGGCTGACACGTCGTTGGTGTTGAACTTCCCTTTGGTGAGCAGCTCTGGGGTGATCCGCCCTTCAAATAAGAGGCCCTCCTTGGCCATCTTGACCAGGATCATTCGAACCAGCTCCCCCATGTACATGCCACTGACCATCTTCTCAAAGCTGTGGAGAGAAACACACCAGGCATTTGTCAGGTTCTTCCCCTGTATCCCACATGACAAGTGGGACAGATATAGAAGGAGAAGAAGGCAGTCTCATTGGCAGGGAGAGCACATACTCATAGGACCAAATACAATAGGATGGGAGGCCTGGTAAGCCTCTTCCAGAAGAGGAGGCCATGTGGACAATACATCTACTCCCAGGGAGGTCAGTGAGAAGAGAGCACCACAGGGCAAGAGCAAGCAGGGAGGGCTGCCTGGAGGTGGGGGAAACATTTGGATTTAGACTGGAGATGATGAAAAGGCCCTCCCCAGACAGAAACGAGCAGATATAATCATCTCTTACATTGACGCTGTATGCTGTCCTTTTTAAAGGGTGTTCACCTCTATCACTCTATCAGGGAGATCCCAACCGCTGTGGGAAGGAGGTGACCCCAGCTCAGAAAGGATAAGTGTCTTCTCCAAGGGAAGGCTGAGGAGAAGACAGGGCAGCAAGTGGAGCTGCTCCCAAGGGGGATGTTGCAGGGGCATTTGGTAGTCACCTCCCTGGTATCCATTTTCTCCTCCAACAAAAAGACCAAGAATTTGCTTTGGAGAACCCACTCCTCTCCCACTGACCTCCCCCTAAACTCTGGGGTGGGCTCTGAGCTTAATGCCAATCAGCTTAAGTGCTGGAGCCACATTCAGGCACAAGCCCCTGACAGCAAATCCACAGACTTGTGCAGCTCAGGGAAGACTCAGGTGCATGCTTGCACATGCACACACACTCTCTCTTGTTCTCTTCTCTCTGCCCCCCTCCCCTCCCTCCCCGCCCTGGGCCCGGGAGTGGTGGAGTGAGGTATGGGCTCTGTAACCACAGCAGCCATTTTGAGCCCCATGCTGCAGGGGAGACAGCGCCACATGGAGCCTGAGATCGAAGCTGACACACACACTGAGGAAGACTCAGCAGAGGGCCAGCGAGAACCTGGGCGTGAGGCCACTTCAGAGCCAGGTTCAGCCCCAACCGGCCAGGGGCAGAGCAGACCAAAGAGGCAGGACTCCCATCCGCGCCACCAGCCTTGCGTTGGCACAACCAGAGCTGGCTCTGATGCAACAAAATAATCTGTTCCAGTCCAAGTCGGGCCCAGGAGCCACGGATGCCGCTGGGACCTGCGCTCCCCACCCTCTCCTGTCAGCACAGGCAGGGTGACTTCCAGGCTCGCTGGAAACACAGTCCTCACTGTTCCTGCTCTGACAGGACCAGACAGGACCCAGCTGCATGGGTGTTGAGGATCCCTGGCCGGGGTGCCCTGCTGACGCCTGGATGTCCAGTCACCGCCCCAGGCACCAGTGGGGACCCTCTGCGCAGCCCCGACCCAGAATCCCAAAGTTGGCAGTGGCCACACTGGGGCCAGCCTGCCCAGGGCCCAGCCCCAGCTCTGCCACTTGCTGTGCCGCTCACCTCTCTGTGTCGGTTTCCTCATCAGTATATGGGATGTGACAGGGCCTATATTATAGGGTTGTCGTAAGGAGGAAATGGGTTAATAGAGGTCAAATGCTATAGTGCTTGGCTAATAAGGAGGACTTATTTGGCCCTTCCTATGTGTCCAACACTTTTCTAAGCACTTTATATGTGTAAATTTATTTCTTCGTCATTACAACCCTATGAGGTAAGCATCATCTCCATTTCACAGATGAGGAAACTCACACATAGAAAAGTTCCATAACTTGCCCATGGTCACAGAGTTAATAAGTGGCAAATGCAGGTTTTGAACCCAGTGAAATCTAACACCAGAGGCTGTGCTCTAACCACAGTGATGCTCTGCCTCTTTCATGGACAGTCATTAAAAGTTGGCTATTGTGTCATGCTAGGAGCCTGCTAGGCTAATCCCTACCCCAGCCCTGGCTTGCCCTCCTCCAGCTTGCTTCCTCCTCCAGCAGACTGCCACTGGAGAGACAGTCCCACAATTGGAAAGAATATTCCCATTAAGATGAGCTAAAATTAGCCTCTTGGCACCTGCTACCATTGCTTCCCATGCTGCCTTCTAGAGAGACCTAGAATGATCTGCACCCTTTTCAACATAATGGTCTTCTACAATGTAGAACCCGACATTCTCTTTCCTGGATAAGGAGGCCCTAGGCCAGGGGTCTGTCCTTTTCCGGGTCCCTAGAACTCTTGCTGGTACAAAAAAAACACAAAACAGCACCTATCACAGTCCTTTCTCAGCCCAAGCAAAAGGCTCATGGAGATCGGCAGGGCTCCTTCTGCACCGATGTGCTTCCCTTCTCCTCAAGTGAAAGCCCGCAAGCCGCACTCTCCCTCCCGGTGCTCACACACCTACAACTAGACGGGTGGTGAGGGGCAGCACCAGGGTGTTCCAGCCTGCCTGCCTGCTGCTGGGCACAGGCAGGAGTGAGACCTACAGGGCCTGGAAAGGAGGCTGGAGCAATAAGCAAGGCCTTGCATGCCAGTTAGGAGTTCCCTTAGCAGCAGGGTCTGCTCCAGCTGGCACCCAGAGAAAGGAGAGAGTGGTCTGTGGCCAAACTGGGACTGGAGCTGCAGAGTTCATGGAGTGGGCAGAGCAACAGTAAGAAAAGGCATTTGGGGGTTGACTTGGAAAGATCTGAAGTTACTCTACCACCAACCAGGCTAAAGAATTTTCCTAACCAACAACATTTGCTGCTGCCATCACTGCTAGTGTTGATTCATGGAACGAGTATTGCTTTGAGTTTAGAAGGATGTGATGAATAAGGAATCACAGCGAAAGGGAAGTTGAGATCCCAGATGGAAGCATAGTCAACAGAAGAGCAGGAGGCCCAAGAAAATAGGAGGGAAGGAGAGGGAGAATTTAAAATGAAAGAATTTCTTTCAGGAACAAGAACAAATGTATAATACTATTACAAGGAGTTAATAATAGAGGGGTATAAAGGAAAACAGGCACCTATTGCAAACTACGGACTATAGTTAACAGTAATATCTTAATATTCTTTCATCAACAGTAACAAATTTTCCACACCAGTGCTGGGGGTCAGTGATGGGGGGGATAAGGGTTATGGGATGTTTTGGGCTTTCTCTTTTTTCTTTTTTCCTTGGAGTAATGAAAATGATCTAAAATTGATTGTAGTGATGAATGCAAAACTATGTGCTGATACTGTGGACCATTGATTTTCTTTGGATGGATTTATATCTCAATAAAACTGCATTGAAAAAGAAAAAAGAAAGAAAAGAAAAAAAAAAACAGAAAGAAGGTGGGGAACAAAATCTCCAGGAGGAAATAGCTATGAGACAAGAATATCAAAGGCCTTGAATGTAAGGGTGTTGGGAGGAAGCCAAACATCTGATCCTTTATAGCAGACTTTCTAGCTCTGGGCTCTGGGGCAAGGTCGTGGGGTCCTGAAGACTCAGAATAGTTCCCCCACTGCCTCTGGAAAGCAGCAAACCAAGAAAGGAAGCTACTGAGATGGGATCCTAGTACCATTAGCTGTCAACCGCATACAGCATGTGCTTAGTCAGTGCTAACTTCAGTCAAAACGCATGAAATGAGTGGGTGTGTATGGTCTGGAACCCAGTTTTTAAACACCGGGTCACTGGGAGCCTCTGTACAAATCCAAACCCAGCCAGGTTTTCAACCCTGGATAAAAACTGGAAATACCTGGTGAGTTTTATAGCCCTGAGGAAAGGCCCAGCCCAGGCCAATTAAATCTGTCAAGGTTGGAAAACCACTCCACCCTGATGTTTTGTTCCATAAATGAGAGAGATGCCTTTTGAAGATTCTGGAAGGTCTCTCTGAATATTCAAACTCTCATACAGGGCAGAAAACCGACAAACTAAGCCAGATCTAACCTCAACGAAGAGCCTTGAGCCAGCTTTATCCAATCCCAATGCCTTAATTTTCCCACTAGTAAAAGGAACAAACATCATTCCATGAGAAACAGAGGACAAAATGACTTTGAATAATTTGGCATTCCACGGAAGAAAGACACAGAGAAGATTCAAAGACTCAGGTAGGAGCCTGGGAAAACAGCAAAAATTAGCCTGCCCAAAGGTTACTAAGCAGTGGTCAACATCTTATTTCCAAGAGTATGTGATGCAACTCAAGAATCTGTAATCTCCTTGGAATTGTTCTTAACAAGACCTGCGCTAAGGTAATCAATAAGCAGGAAAGAGCACTGTGGAGAAGACAGATTTTACCCTAGCCTTTCTCTTCCATCCTTCCACCCATCCATCATCCACGCATCCCACACCTCTCCATCCACTCATTCACCCACCTCAAAAATGTTTACTGGAAGCCAGCTATGAGCCCAATTCTCAGTTGAGCCCAGGGACACAGTTCAGCCCTTTAGAGAAATTCAGAAAATATGTCAAGGATGGACAGCCAAGAAATCCAGGTTTATACCCAACTCCTGCAGGGCTCCCACACTGGGGCTGCTAAGAATACAAACGAGGGCCTGGGCCGTAGCTGCTCAGTTAGCACAGGTGGCCTGTCCCACCTGCAGTGCTGCAAAAGGGGATTCTGATTCAGTGATTGCTTGTAACTACAGGTGCATAATCTCTTATCTGAAATCCTTGGGGTCAGATGTGTTTTGGAATTAGGAGACTCGAGGATTTTAGAGATGTAATATGGTGCATTTGCCACTTACTACAGAATACCCCCCAAGCAGTGTCTGCAGCAGCACGGTAATCAAGCTCATTAACAGATCTGAAGTACAGTATGTAAACAGTCACGGTAAATAGTTGGCATCAGGTTTTACCACCAGTGGATTAGGCTTTCAGCGCTCTGGTACTGTGGTAAGGGTTGTGTGTGGTCCTTTATCAACAAGCTGGTGCCCTAGTCTCAGGCTGCAGAGTACATGTTCAACTCTGAGTCTAAGAATTTGGTATTTCTCTCACTGAAAAACCTAATTTATTCACCATTACCCCCCATTCCCGGTTGTGGGGAGTTGGCCAGTTAAGCAATTCCATTAACTCTGATGGAAAGTCCAGTGGTCCAGCCTGAAGTATTAAGAGCTTTCAAAATGACTAGCAAATTCCTATTTCTCTCTGGTGTAAGGATAAGGGGTGTTAGGCCAACAGGGTAGGTGAATATCAAAAGACGGAATATCAAGTCAGCCCATTATCCCAGCCTCTCTGCAGGCCAATAGCATCAACCTCTGAGGATGAGCTAGCAGGAAGGCTGAGTTGATCCAAAGCCCTAGCAGCATGCTGGAATTACAGAGAAATATGAAAACTGGGTGTGCACTTCAGATGAAGCAATGCCCCACTCTAGCCCAAATGATGTCACTCTGACTTCTGCAGCCAAGAGATTTTTAAGGCCAAAAAGCCACGTGCCTGATCAGTGTGAGGTTCTCCATACGCTCGAACCCATCTGCCTGTACTTGATATGGACAGTTTCTCCATCCTCCAATCTCCCTAAGGTCTACAAAACTCATATGGTTCTCACCTATTCCTTTCCCTCAGCACAACATGTATTTGCAGGAGTGACTTACCTCCCCATCTAGACAGCGAGTCCAGGAAGGGAAGACACTTGTTTTGTATCCTCAGAACCTGACACAGGGCCCAGCACATAACAAGAGCTCAAGAAATGTGTGTCAAATGAATGGCCACTCACTGCCACTTGCTCAGGACACCCCATGTATGTGTCCTCTCTCTGAGCAGCAACACCAGTGACTGTGGTATATACAGATGTTTTTAAACCTTATATTTGCATAATGCTTCTGTGCTTTTAATTTTATAAATTGTTTTTCATGGATATGATCATAGTGTAATCAAACACAGAAAATATCATTTTAAAAATGCTTTTAAAGCTTCAGACTCCACAACTGTGCTTCTATCCAAAAAAGGAAGGAGAGAGAATTCAAATTTGATGGGCTTTTCCCTTTTTGGCCTCACTTTGTAGCTGCAGGCCTCCTTTCTCCCACCCCAAAATCTTTGTGTTAAGCCCCTGGCTAGTAAGAAAAGGTCAGGGACTCACAGCTGTTTTCCAGGGTTGAGGGATCCCCGGTCTATCTCTCTGTCAAACTCAGTGCGGATGTCCTCCAGGGAGCCGTCGTCTCCAAAGGCCCCCCACTCCGTGTTGATGCACATCCTCCCCTCGTCACCTTCCACCAGGTCAATGTACCTTAGTTCCTCCATATAGCAGGCATTCGTGCCAGTGCCTTGGACAGACAAGATCAGAAGCTGTGAGCACACACAGATACAAGAGAGGGGCAGTGCCTGCTCCAAACGTCTGCGGGACAGAGGGACAGATGTTACCAATGATCAGGCCAACTTCACAATGCTGGTCATCATAGCCACAGGTCATCATGGTCCCCACCGTGTCATTCACCACGGCCACAATGTTGGCGTCATAGTCCTGGGGACAAACAGTGCAGTGTCACCACCACGCACACATAGGAGCAGAGCTCGCCAACCTTGAAGACCACCTGGCAGGAGGAGGGCTGCAGTTTGAATAACTACCACTCCTCTCGGGGGTGGAGCTGGTTTCGCTCCCACTGGCACTCAAGTTAACTGGATTAGAGTGCCAGGATCCAATCATGGAAGCTGCTCACTCCCCTCCATCATCTGGCTTAAAATCCTCTGAAGGTGCTGGGTCCCTGCAGAGAGCCAAGTCTCCACTGCCAGAAGAAGGGGACCCTGGTCTGGGCGTTTTGGTCCTTTGGGCAGCACCTTTGAGAGCTCCAGCTGTGGCCCTCACCTCTCACCTGCCTGGGTCTTCAAGCCTCCCCATCTGATGCCCCAGGCCCTGCCTCTACTGCCCTCAGACCCCTGGAAAGGGCCTTGGTCTGTGGTGGAGGCAATTACCCCTCGTTTTTTGATGGCCTTGTTAAGCAGCTTCACCACGTCCACGCCCTCCACTCCGCTCGCTTTGAATCGTTTTGTCCAGGTGATCAGCACGGCCTGCAAAGGAGAGCAGATGGGGCTGGATGGGGGCTGGGAAGCCCCCGGAGCCTCCAGGTCCCTGGAGAGGCTGCTCAAGGAGAGCGAAGAAACAGGGACCCAGAGGGGCTAAGCGTCTTGCTCAGCGAGCCAGGCTGTGTTCCACCTTCTGTTCATACACACAATGGATTTCTCTGGGGGCTGTCATGGGAAAAAGAAAAACCCTACCTACAATTTCTGGCTCACACTAGAATAAATCAAGCGGCGAACCAGTACAGGAGTCACACAGCAAGCAAATCTCACTGGATTTCAACTGCACAGCCAGGGCCCATTGAAATGAAGCAAGCCCCCGAGGAATCCAGTTTACCTGCTCACCCTCCCCCACCTTCAAACCAGTTCTCGGCTTCCACAGCCTCAGGGAAAGAAAGCCAGAGCCAAATTGGCAAGACAAACAAAATGCTCAGATAATTCTTGGCTGTTGAACTCCTAAGAGCTGGCCTGGAGATATAGGGGACGATGTTGACTATATGTTATTAATGCTTCATTCACCAACTGGGGAATGTAACCCCCCTGGGTAAGCTGTGACTCCACTATTTATACAATATGATCCCATTTCTGTGTGTATATCAATGGAGAAACATCAAGAAGGATACATACAGCCTATGGTTATTCAACTGGGAATGTGGAAGAGTAGGGATTTTACTTTTTGCTTTATATGCTTTTATATGAAATAGCTTTACATATTGCTTTTGTATTTTAAAACAGCTACGCCAATAAGAAAAGTTATCGTTATACTTGAAAGTTTTTTCCTGAATGGGACAGTAACCATAAATGCTATAGGGTTGGAAAGATTCTCTGATCAGACCCTGCAGCCTGCAGGGGACAGGGGGTGACCCAGGAATGGGGAGTTTGCTCAGGAGTGTGTGCTGCACCCCCCTTACAGTGGAAGCCACGGCAGCCTGTAAGAGGCACTGGCAAGGGTGAGCCCTGTGAGAATTTGTGGTTCTTACCCCACCCCAACCCTCTGGCCCCTCAAAAAACAATGTGTTTTGGAAAGAACGTGGGACTGGAAATCAGAGACTGGGTCCTTTTTCCACACCTCCTGCCTACGGGCAGTCCCTAAATCTTCTGACAATGACCTTGATCATCTGCAGAACAAGGAGCTGGTAGGGATTTGGACACTTGTGAAGGCCCCAGCCAGCCATGAGGATGTGGGCACAGGTCCCCTGGATGCCAGGAAGTTCTCCAGGATGTGGGAAGGCCCGTAGCTGGGGCCCCCCCTTTTGGCGCCTCTGTCCAGAAGGCCCCTCTACCAGGCTCTCCCCTGCTCTGTTGGGGCTTTTGTGCCCACAAGGACGTCCCCTCCCTGGAAGCTGGCCCCCTCTGGGAGGGTAGCTACATCTGCTCCCGTCCTCTCTCAGGGCCTGGCCCAGTGCTGGGCACAGGGACGAACCTCAGTAAGCAGCTGCTGAATGAACACATGAGCCACGGTGAGCACAGGCCCCCAGCCCTGGCCCCACTGAGGTCTCTCCATTCCTGGGCTTCTCCCACCCCTCACAGTGGGAAAAGGGGAGCCCTGAAACCTGCCTCTCTGCCCGGGGAGCCTGATTGGGGTTGTATCTCAGTTCTCAAAAGGAAAAAGATTTGAAACACCTAGAATAAGCAAATATGTTGCTGTGGGGAACAGACTGGACTATTGACACTAACCGAGTACTTCTTTCTCTGCTCCTGAGACATGCAGGTTATCTCACCCTGGCCCTCTTCTAAAGCCTCACACTGACCCCACACCAGCAGCTCACAGGTATGTGTAGTGAGAACTCCTTCCCCTTCCACCAGGATCTTTGGGGACCACAGAGTGGGATATAGGGGTCTAGAGGTATTAAGACTCAGTGGCTCACTTCTTTCTCCCCTTACCAGGGTGTTGTGGGAAAACTCTGCCACCCCCCTCCAACCCTCAACCCCACCACAGTCCTCTGCTCCTGACCCTCGCCAGCCCCTCCTCCAGGCAGGCATTGTAAGGCCAAACCCTCTGCCCACAGTAACCTGAGAACCAGGGAGAAGTTAACAGGGCCCTGCAGGAGTCTTGTGACTTGTTTGGGTCTAACAGAACACCTGCAAGTCTGACACCTTGAAAAACAGATACATTTAATTCCAAGACACAGTCTAGTTTTACTAAGACAAGGGTCAGCGGGTACTATAGGTTAAAGAAAAATTCCCATGGAGGCACAGCTTAAAATTCATATCCAATGACTTGATTTTATCAGCCACTACCCAATTTGGCCCTGCTGATCTGGAGCAAAGGTGAAGAATCTGGTGGGAGAGGCAGGACATACTGAAGCAAAACTGAGTCAACTGCTGGGTGACCAAGAAACCAGTCCTAATGGATGCCAAGCAGCTGGAGACGTAAGCTGAGGGGGTGGCAAAGGTCATGACCTTCTTAGGAATCAGAGGAAGGGTCACCTAAATCACCTCCCTGCTTCCTCCTCTCCTCTCTGCTCTTCACACGTCCTGCAGATAGGCCAGCCCCAATGTGACTTCAGAAGGAGGTTCTGGGATGAGTCGGCAATATCTCAATTACAGCTGTCGGAGGGCAGGAGGCTGCTGGCCACGATCTATTATGAATGAACCAAATGACCTTGGGGAGGCTCTGGGTTTCCCGTCTGTGAAATGAGAGGCTTGGCCTGCTGCGCTCTCATGCTCCTTCTTGTTCTAACGCTATGTGATTCCACACACAGTATCAGGGCTCCAGCAGCAGGAAGCGGTGTCCAGCAAAGGGCGCTGGCCCTACTGAGCACCAGGTACAGGGATGCTGCCAGGACATATGGGTACAGACGGTGCCAGAGGGCGTCCAAGCATGGGCCAGACTGCCTGGAGCTCCGCCGCTTCCCGTGTCATCTTGGACAGGTTCTTAACCCCTCCAAACCTCAGTTTTCTCATCTGTAAAGTGGGGATCATAAACATTTCACTCACAGGAGTGTGTGAGGATTATATGTGCTAACTGTGGGATGTGCAATAGAACAGAGCCTGGCACAGGGTGGGCACCCCATAAATGTTAACGCTCAGTATTCCTATTGGTAGGAGTATATTCATAGGTTGCTGCATTTTTTTTTTTTTGGTCTACTTAACTTGTACTCCTACTTAATTTGTATTCCTGTAGCGCTCCAAGGTACAGTGCTGTCAACACAGCAGGTCTGAGCCCATCCTTGTGGAATGGATGCATGAATGAACAAATAACTAGCAAAAAGGTGAATGCAACACGTCACCCGGAAATCAACAAGGGAACCCAGAGCCTCTCTGGGGCTGGAGCCACTGACCAGCAGCAGCTGTGGAGAGGAGGTCTGTGACCGGGCTGGCTTCCAGCTAAACTCCCTCACCCTCTGCAACTCCATCCAAGGGCTTTCTCAACTCTCTCCATCATCACTAAACCTACTTTCTTTTCCTTCACTTGCTTGAGTTTTATGTATGTTTCTCTCTACCTCATGGCCACAAATATCATGATTCATCTCCTGAAATACATAAATAACTAAAGTAATTGAAAAATAAACTATATATACCATGACCTCACATTAATTTCTGTAAATGTTTCTTAAAAAACCATACAAGTGTGCCTACCATCCTGAAAGCAAGAGGGAAAATTAGTGGAGAAAAAGGGTTCCTTGGCTTTCCTATTCTGGGGAGCATCTGTGGAGTCCGGCAAATCCCAGAATCACCTTACCTCATCTATTTTGGATTGTTGGCAAGGGAAAGAAAATGTGAATCCCACAGGTAATTTCTTGTCCTTGATTTTCTTTTTCTCCATGAAATCTCCCAGGCACTCAGCAACGTGATCGAAAAGCTGAAGGAAGCATGAGAGAGCAGTCATGTGGGAGAAGGGGGACTTAGTGCTTCCCGGAAAAACGTAAACAATTCCTTCCCACACACAGAGAAAAGAACACATCCGCCCAAGCCCAAGCCGTCCATCCGCAGGGTCCCAGGGGCCTTATCTGGAAAGCCATGTGGTGTATGAATGGCAGAGAGGAATCGTAAAAAGGGCCTGCAGCGGCTTAGGAAGCACCAGTAACACTTAAAATAGAACTGGCCTCTTGCAGTCTTAGGAAGCAGCCTCAGCCCCTACCTGGGAAGCCTCTGTCCCAGAGTCACAATTCCTCGGGCTGCTCTGCAGCAGCACAGTGACCGGCTGAGGAGACACAGGACCGCCCTCCCTGCAGAAGCCCGGCTAAGCTTCCTGTGACCTCGATTTCAGATCGATGTAAACCCATCACTAAGTCCATCAGCGCCCCATGGCATCTGCACTCAGAAGCTCCAGACTCCCCTGTGGCCCTCGGGAGAGAAGGGCAGGCAGAGGAAGGCTGCCAGCAGGAAGCGGCAGGGAAGTGAGCATTAGGAATGCAGAACCGGATTCACTGGAAGAGGCTCTGCAACCAGCTCTTGGATCCAAGCCAAACACAACCACCCCAAAACACTCGCTTAAGAAGGAAGTGTTTCTGTGGAATGCCCACAATCCAGAGGCTACAAGCTCTTGAAGGAGGGAGGAAGCTACCCCTGGGCTAAAGTGGATCCCTCCCCAGGTCTACGATTAACCAGGGAGGGAAATAACCCAACCGCTCCAATTCACACTTTTAGCATCTAAAGAAGTGTTCATTTCTTTCCTGACAGCACGCTCATTTAAAAAAAAACCCACACCCACCAGAATCAGTCCATCTAATTGAAGATGACAAAAATTATTAAACAAAAACTTTAAAATGTATTATTCAAAATCCTGAAAACTAAGTAATGTTTTAAGTACGTTGCATTTACAATTCTGAAGTTATCAAAGCTTAAAACTGCACTGAGACTTTTGGGTGCTGTGTGTGTGTGTGTGCGTGTGTGTGTGTGTGTGTGAGGAAGGAGGGAGGGAGGGAAGGAAGAAGGAGAGAGAAATAAAGGGTAAAGCAATTAGTTAACAGTTGGGGAATATGGGTGAAGGTACATACAGCAGCTCTTTGTACTTAAAACTTTTCTGCAAGGTTAATATTATATCAAAATAAAGGTTTAAAAATTTAAATAATAATAATAAGGATCCTGGAACTTCTTGTTATGCCAGAAACTAAGGAAGTGCTAAAAAATTAAAAATAAAAAAATATATATTAATGATCCCCATGTATTACTGATGATCAAAGTCCCCTATGATCACAACCCCCAGAATTTACCACTCTTCACAGCCTGAGTCTGAGCTATTTCATGGGCAAAATGAGGATCTTGGTTTACTAGAATACTCCATAGGTAGATGAAGAGATCTCAGGAAAAAATGTACCACCCAATACTCATTTAACCTCATACCAAACTCCTGGAGTAGGGGTTCCTGTTTCATCCCTATTTTTCATCTTTCAGTTCTCTCCATTGTCCCAAATTCCCTCATCATCAAAAAATGGAGGGACAAAAACAACCAGAAATAAAAACTATAAAGGCAAAGACAAAACCCAGCCTAGGAGTTCCATGTTGCTGAAACCATAACATCTGGAGCTGGGCTGCCTGGGTTCAAATTCCAGCTCTACCACTTATTATATACAAGCTGCTGACACAAGGGCATCTGAGCCTTAATTTGCCTACCTATAAAATGGGAATAATAATAATAATTGTTGTGAATACTAAATGAATTATTACAGGTAAAGTGCTTAGATGAGTGACTTGCACATAACAAGTACTACCTAAGTATTTCCCATTATAATATTATACCATCACCGTCATCATCATCATCTGCCTTTGCAGACTGCCTAGAATGGGCTAAGAAAGAGAGACAGAGGGAAACAAGGTGATCCTGGGAATGAGAAGAGGAGAAAACAGGGACAGAGTCTGAGACAGACAAGGTGACTGGGGCAGGTAAGAAGGAAGTCACATGGAAGTGAACTCGGTGAGTGGTATACAGCTATGCGTGTGTGTGTGTTGGGGACACCCCTTTAATTTACAAAACCTGCCCCTAAAAGTAAGGCCAAAGCATCGAGGGAATGTTTGCAGCAGGGGTGAGTCCCAGTGGTGAAGGCAGGAGGCAAAGCAGCTCCCGAGGACCATGGGAACAGAGAATGCTGGGTGCGTGCTCGTCGCCAAGTGCAAAGAGCAGGATGCGGAAAGCCGGAGGCTGCTGGCCGCCTGCACAAAGGACGGCTGCAGTGGGCAGGCGGATGCCAGAAGAGCCCCACGGCTGTGACCTCACTCCCTGCACCTTGCGAGTGGGCTGCTTTCAGAACCCAGAGACCCAGCGAGGGGAGGGGGGGACCTTTGGACGGGGCCATCAAGTGACGTGACCTGCCCCAGGGCCAGTGGTGGACTGTAGCATGGCCCATCTGTTGGAATGACACTGACCTTCAATGACACTGGTCCAAAGAACTCTGAACCCAAAATGCAGGAAGCAGGTTAAAGGCCTGAATTAGCCCTTATCTCCTAGAGAAAGACAACGCTGATGACTGACTCCAGGTCCCACCCACGTTAATTTAAGAACAAAGTAGAGTCAAGAGGAATAGACTCCTGGGTCTCATCTCAAAGTCCACCCCAGAACAAATGGGTTCTCTGGAGAACTTGGTCATGACCACACCCTCCCCAAAGTAAATATTTGGCAAGGTCTGAACACATATGTATCCTGGACAGCAGCCAGGACTCAGGAGACAAACTATAAGCTGGGGGATCCAGAGGTGTAAGGAGAGGGTGAGGAGTGACCCCCACACAACCGTCTTCCAGGACTGGAGACTGGGACCCCAAAAGAAGGGGTGCTGGCTAAATCTTGGTCACAGGGTTATCAGTGGGACAGGGAACCACTGCTCACCGCAACCGGACAGGAGCGAGCCGTGTGGACCAGCCCTCCTGAGGAAGCCCATGGCTCCTTGGCCCACAAAGGCCAGCACTTCTCAGGGCCACCACCCCACCAGGGTGCAGCCCAGCAGGGAGCCTGGGAAGGGATGGGCTTCAGGTGCTGAGCGTGAAAGGAAGGGGTGGGGGTTTCCTAAGCAAGGCCCTGCCCTCCTGCTTTCTGTGCCAAAGATTTGGACAAGGCTATTAAATCAGGTAGCTCTGAGACCCCTGACCAGCCCTGGAGCTGTGAACTCTAATTCCTGTTACCCCAAATGGCAAGAGCCTCACCCTACGAGGACTGGGTGTGGTGAGCTGGGTTAAGTGGTGGCTCTGAAGAAAGGGACAGTTTCACTCCAGGGTCCTTAAGGAATGAATGCATTCACACAGCACAGCTGCCCATCTCCCTCCTCACACCCTTGACCATGCAAAGGTCCAAGCAGCCCACTCCCACTCTACCACTTCACCCGGAAGAGGGATGGCTCTTCTAGTATAATCCGGCCCCCACCCGGGATGTTATGTCCTTCTGCCCAGGCATCCCTCTCAGTCTGAATCTATGCTGGACACCTTCCAGGAGCTCAGGACACCCTGACTATTTTGGGGTCTGGTTCTTCTGAGGTGCCCCCAGGCCTGATGCCTGTCTGGCTGGGAGTGACCTAAAGAGAGCAGGGACCCACCTGGCTTCCGCTGCCGTGCATGATGTTTTCTGGGGTGTCGTAAACCTCAGACTCCATGCGAACATTCTGCTTTTGCTCGTGATTCACTTGCACCCGCAGAATTCGAAAGGAAGACCCACCAAGGTCCAGGGCAATGAAATCTCCCTTTTCTGTTTAGGGAGACAACAGGCATCACATCAGATTCAAGCTTTGCAAGAAGGCCACATCCCGTGCCCACTCCCCTGGAGGGCCCAGGCCCTCTCTGCCTCTCCATCCATGCTGTCCTCCCAGCTGGAGAGCAGGAGTCAGCAAACTTCATCTGACCACCTCCCTACATGGAAAACGGGGCAAGAGAAACCCTATCCTGAGCCTGGCATCCTTAAACAGAAATAGCTTCAAGCAATCCCAGACTCTCACACTCAAATACAAGGGGATGAAAGCATTGAATTAAATACAAATTCTTGAATTCCTTACCCTACTTCAAAAATTGCACTGCTATCCATTAAAATCAATCAATCAATCACATAGTCAAACCACAGGAGAGGCTTTTCAACTCAGAGACAACCCTGAATTTGAGCACCATCCCCATGTCAGCTCTGACACAACTACCAGCAGTCCAGAGCTCCACCTATTCCCCAGGAGAAGTCACTCTTGGTCACATAAGAACAGAAGTGGCTGCTAAGACTACCTCCCTGGTGACCAGTGTGTGTGGTAACTGGGAGGGCGGGGGCTCAGAAGAACGGAGAAGTTACTGAGAGTCTGTACATCAAGATCAGCAGGCAGCGCCAAGGAAGGTGGGGACCCAAACCTTTAAGCCACCAGCAAGCATTCTTTACCTGGTTTCTCATTAAGTACCCTCACACATGCACCCAAAAGAGCAATTAATCTGTTAAGTTTATTCCAGATGACAAGGTGACATACTTCCATGTCCCACTGTCCCTTGTGCTAGGGTGAGACAGCCACCCTGGCCTCCCAAGCCCCAGTGGTCCACTAAGCCCTCAGTCCTATGGCATCTCATTTTTCTAGGGAAGCATCTTCATTATTATTTGTGGAAGGGGGTGGAACAGCTTTACTGAGATACAATTCACATACTATACAAGTCATCCATTTAGTGTACAATCCAATGGTTTTCAGTATATTCAGAGTTGTGCAACCATCACTATAATCAATTTTAGAACATTGTCATCACCTCAAGGAGAAAACCTGTATGTACCTTTAGCTATCTCTTCCTAGTCCCTCCATCCCACCAGCCCAAGGCAACCACTAATCTACTTTCTGTCTCTCTATATTTATCTATTCTGGAGATTTCATATAAATAGAATCATATAATACATAGATTTTTATGACTGGCTTCTTCCACTTTGCAAAATGTTTTCACAGTTCATCCATGTCATAGCATTTGTCAATAGTGCTTCATTCCTTATGATTTTTATTTCATTGTATGGATATACCACATTTTGTTTATCCATTCATCAGTTGATGGACATTTGAGTTTTTTCCACTTTCTGGGTATTATTATAAACAATGCTCCTATGAATATTTGTGTACAAGTTTTTGAAGGTACATGTTTTCACGTCTCTTGCCTGTATACCTAGGAGTGGAATTGTTGAATCAAACGGTGACTCTATGCTTAACTTTTGGAGGAAACGCCACACAATGTTCCAAAGCAGCTGTATCATTTTACATTCCCCCAGCAGTGTGTGAGGGTTCCAACTTCTCCACATCTTAACCAACACTGCTGTTATCTGACTTGCTGACAGAGCCATGCTAGTGGGTACCTGGCTTTGATTTGCATTTCCCTAGTGACTAATGATTTTGAGCATTTTCTCATGTGTTTATTGGCCATTTGTAATATCTTCTTTGGAGGAGTGTCTATTCAGATAGTTTGCCCACTTTAAAAATTGGGTTTGGGGTCCTTTTTTTGTGCATTGTAAGAGTTCTTTATACACTCCAGATAAAAGTCCTTTATTAGATATATTATCTGAAAATATTTTCCCTCATTCTGTGGGCTTTTTTACTTTCTTGCTGGTGCCCATGAAGCACAAAAATTTTTTATTTTGATGAAGTCCAACTTATCTATTTTTCATTTTGTTGGTTTTGTGCTTTTGGTGTCATATGTAAAAATCCATTGCCAAATCCAAAGTCATGAAGATTTCTTCCTATATTTTCTTCTAAGTGTTTTATAGCCTTAGCTCTTATATTTAGGTCTTTGATTCACTGAGTATATTTTTGTATATGATGTGAGGGAGGGGTCCAACTTCATTCTATTACTGTGGCTCTCCAGTTGTACCATACCATTTGCAGAAAGGACTTTTCTTTCCCCATTTAAAAAGTCTTAGCATTCTTATCAAAAATCAAATTGGGTCTATTTCTGGACCCCTCAATTCTATCCCATTGATCTCTGTGTCCATCTTTGTGCCGGTACCACACTGTCCTGATTACTGTTGCTCTGTTTAAGTCTTGAAATCAGGAAGTTAAAATCCTCCAACTTTGTTCTGCTTTTACAAGATAGTTTTGGTTATTCTGGGTCCCTAGAATTTTTTTTTTCTTTTTTTAAGTAATGGCTGCTTTGTAGGGTTTTTTTTTTTCTTTTTAAAGCATTCTGTTTTATAAAGCTGCTGCATGTTTGCATTTGATGCCACCAAGCTGTAAGCTCTGACATGCTGCTATATTTCCAGAAGTTAGAATAGTGTCTAGCATGCAGTAAGGGTTCAAGAAATACTTGCTGAATAAATAAGGGTAGAAATGAATGAATGAGAGAACCAAAGAAATCTCCCATTGAATTGGGTTTTCTTGTTTTTTGGTGTGTTTTTTTGTTTGTTTGTTTTTAATTTCAGTGCTATTGTTCTATTTTGTGATTTACTAGAAGACTTCCTGTGACAACACAAACTTAGAAAACATGGGATTCAGCCAGAGGACTGGGTTTCCATTCCATTTATTTATTTATTTATTTATTTATTGGAGAAGTTGTGGGTTTACAGAAGAATCATGCATAAAATACAGGATTCCCATATACCACTCTATTATTAACACCTTGCACTGGTATGGTCTTACATTGAAGTTAACTGTCCTTACTATCTTCTCTCTCAAGTTTCCTTGAGAGGAGACCACAACTTAGGGTTCTTTCCTTCTGCCTTTGGCATCCAGGCCAGCTCAATAAATGCTAGTTGGATGACTGATCACAGACATTAGTGACCCATTTGTTCATTCATTCATTCAAGGCAACTCTGCTGGTTGCTGAGTAAGCATGAAGCAGTTAAACAGCTGGGTTGTTTTTTATTTTTTTTATAACTCTGTTGAAATATTATTCACCATACAATTCATCCATTTTAAAGTGTACAATTCAGTGGTTTGTAATATATTCACAGAATTGTACAACCACCACCACTATACAACTTTCCAACATTTCCTCACCCCAAAAGAAACCCAGTACCCATTAGCAGTCACTCCCCATTTCTCCCCTATCTCCCCAGCCTCTGGCAACTTCC
>PVKY010003210.1:9320-22556 GCA_004027775.1 Bradypus variegatus | reverse complement strand
GGTCAGTTGGAGCAGGACACGGCTGGCAGACAGAGGCTGGACAGTTTCTCTCCTGCCATCTCCCATCGGCCCCGCTGACCTCAAGTTCCAACTCTGATCCTCGGCTGCTGAAACCATCACCATGCAGTGGGTCGGCTTCCCAGCGGGAACTGATCGGTCATGGTTTCAGAGACTGGAAGGCTGGCTTCCTCCAGGTGTCCGTGGCTTTTCTGTCACAT
Source organism: Bradypus variegatus (assembly GCA_004027775.1). Taxonomy (NCBI): domain Eukaryota; kingdom Metazoa; phylum Chordata; class Mammalia; order Pilosa; family Bradypodidae; genus Bradypus; species Bradypus variegatus. Next base: position 22,338 of record PVKY010003210.1, on the reverse strand, counting down.
GCAGTACACACGGTGGCTGCCTCTCCTTTCTCTTCCAGGTTCCATGGACTTCCAGCTTCTGGCTGCCCCCCGTGGCTTCCTCTCTGGGGCCTTCTCTATAGGACTCCGGTAATAGGATTCAGACCCATCCTCACTGGGTTGGCCACACCTTATCTGAAGTAGCCTCATCAGAAGGTCCTAGTTAAGATGGGCTCACGCCCACAAGAGGGGATTAAGATTAAGAACAATACCACAATACTCCAGGTACCACAGTCTGCCCTCTGGACCCTCAGAACATGTTCTTCCCACTTGCAAAATATGTTCATCCATCGCAACATTCCACAAGCCTTCAGTTGTTTCAATAATAGTGCTGTGTACAAACTCTAACCAAAATCAGTTATCAAAATCAGGTCCATCCTGGGGCAAAATTCCTCTGCCTGTGGACCCGTAAAACCTAGAAAACAAGTTATCTGCATCCAATATACAATGTACGGATAGGCACAAAATAGATGTACCCATTCCAGAGGGGAGGAATTGGGAGGAAAACAGGGGTCACGGGTCCCCAACAATTCTGAAACCCAGCAGGGCAAGCTCCGTTCAATTTCGAGGTCTGAGAGTCATCTGTGGATCCAGGTTTTGTCCTCCGGGCCTGAGGCAGCGGCAGCCCCTCTCTGGGCTCTGGGGTGGCAGCCCTCTCCCTGCGCGATGGGGTGCAGAGCCACCTCCTCCAGCGCAGGGGCAGGGGGGCCACCCCCGCCATGTCCGGGGGCCGAGGCCCTTCCCATACACAGGTGGGCCCCTCTTTTGGCCTGAGATCTTTTTGCTCTAGACATTTGCTTCCACGGTTCTGCCCCTGAAGTCATTCTTCGTCTGATTCATCCCTGCTCTGTCCCTTTTGTCCAAGCCGGTAGTGGTTCTGCTTGTACAAACTTTGCAGAAATCTTGTCGGCTCTGTGTGCAGGTTGAGCAGGTCCAGCCATCGGGGGTAGAACTTTCCACGGATCCTTCCAGGACGGCTGCACCTCTGATCCTGACTTCCTCTGAGGTGTCTGACGGAGCCACGCTCAGCATTGCCCTCCTTAGCAAAGGGTTGTTTGGTCACCCCTCCCATGGAGCCCTGTCCACAGCAGATTTCCTTTCCAGACACTTGGAGAGGTCCCTGAGACAGCGGCTTCAGGGCGTACTCTCTGGATACGCTGAGAAATTTCCAAATTATTGATTGCCGGTTTCCTTGTGCTTATGTAGTCAATCCTCAGTTTCTCTTTTTCCTTCCTGATTTCACTATAAACTGCAAGTTGAAGCCAGGCTGCACCTTCCATTCTCAGCTTGACAATCTCAGCTACATACCCAAGCTCACCGCTTTCAAGTTCAGTCTTCCACCTGACATCAGAACACAATTTCCCCCAGTTCTCTGCCCCTTTATAACAAGGATCACTTTGGAACTCCAGTTTCCAGTAACACATTCATCATTTCCTTCTAGGGCCTCGTTAGAAGTAGTTTTAAGGTCCATATTTCTACCAACAGTCTCTTCAAAGCCATCTAGGCCTCTTTCATCAAGCACCTCACAGTTCTTCCAGCCTCTACCCATCACCCAATTCCAGAGCCATTTCCGCATGTTTAGGTGTTTATCATAGCAGCGCCCCAACTTTCCGACAGCAAAACTTGTTTTAATTTCTTGACTGCTGAAACAAATACCATACAACATTTGGCCACAGTTTCAGAGACTAGAAGCTTGCGTTTCACCAGGATCATTATCTTCTTCTGGCGGGCCGGCAGTCTTTGGGGTTCCTTGGCTTTTCTGTCACATGGAAGTGCACGTGACGGCGTCTTCTCCCTTCTCTTCCAGGTTCCCCTGACTTCCAGCTCCTGGCTTCTCCCTCTGAGACCTTCCCTGTGAGGCCTCCAGGAATAGGGTCACACCCCATCCTGTTTGGGCTGGGCCTCACCTTAACTGAAAGAACCTCAGCAAAAGTCCTACTTACAGTGGGTTCACACCCACAGGAATGGATTAAGATTAAGAGCATGTTTTTCTGGGGTATGTAGCTCCAGTACGCCACAGACCCCAATTATCAGAGTGCCAATTCCCTGGAGCCCACGGCTTTCTGGTCCTTCTATCCCATTCTGTGTCCCTCCCAAGGTCTCCTCTCTGAAGTGTTTAGAGTCAGTTATTGATCAAATGACCCAGAAACAGACCTATGGCTTAGGGCCCTTCTATAGGGCTCTTTCTAGAAGGTAATGTTGGGTGATGACTTAGAACAGGTTGCCCACATGGAGACTCTGAATTGTGGATTCAAGGGCAAGTGTTTCATTAGAGAGGTGCCCTAGGAGAAACCAGCTAGTGGGGGGAAGTGGTAGGATGGAGAAGGACAGGAAGCCAAGGGAAGGGCCATTTGGGAAAGTCCCACGCAGGCCGCTCCAGCCTGGCCCCGCGGGGGCCCTGGAGTGGAAGTTGTGCCTCCAAGTTTGTCTGCATCTGTCCACGTTGGCAAAGGGCTGCCCCACAGTGGTATAATCTCCCCGGCACTTCCAGCTCTTGGTCCACGGACAGCCCAGCGGAGAGTCACGGTGTGGGACATGGGAGCAGAGCCCTCAGAAGCTGGGGAGGGGGCCCAGAATGGTGAAAGGGACGGGAGGGGCAGGCACTAGTGGCAGTGTCTGCTACGTGGTACTGCTGCCCCATGGAGTCCCACGGTGTTTTGACCAGGCCGGCGGTGGCTGGGCTGCTGGTCAGGGCCCACTGGGGTCTAAGGGCAGCCACAAACAGGACTAGCAGCCCTCCTGCTGCTGAAGTCTGCAGCCAGAGTTCCTTCTAGGACCAAGGCTTCTGCTGCCCACTGGGGAGCCCTTCCCTGGTGCAGCAGTGGGCACTCTTCTCCCAGGGTCAGCTCCTCCCCACGCAGCGCCGTAACTACCCCCACGTCACCGAGGGTGAGGGGCCTGCGGCTGGGAGCGGCAGCGTCAGCAGCTCACCAAGACCTCTGGCCGTGTCCTGGGAGCCCCTGGCATGCTGTGACCTCTGCCCTCCAGCCCTAAAGGAAAGAGGCTTTGGTGCTTGCGACGGTGCCCTGTGCAGCCCCAGCACGTCGGAACGCTCTGGATTTACCCACAGCCTTGTGAGGACCTGGAGTGGGGCCGCAGCCTGGGCCCTTGTCCAGCGTGAAGACCCCCAGACCCCAGCCTCTGAGGTTCCAGTTCCAGAGGCCTCGGCAGGCTGGGGCCCCAGGGGATTCCAGGGCAGGGGTCCGTGAGCCTCGCTCTGAGAAACGCTGAACTGGGGTAGAGGTGAAAAGCAGTCTAAGATAGCGGAGGGGACATCAGGTGGCCCCAGGTTAATCAGGGAACAGGCTGGCCGGTTCTCAGAAGAGGGAGGGGTCTCGAGATCTCACCCAAATCCTATCGAGGCTGTCTGTGTCTATTGCTATAGCTATATCTGCATCTATGTCTATGTCTGTATATGTATCTATATCTATATATCTACATCTATGTATCTCTGTATCTATATCCATATCTATATATCTCTATATCTATATATCTCTATGTCTATGTATCTATATCTATATCTGTATATGTATCTATATCTATATCATCTATATCTATGTATTTATCTCTATGTCTATACCTATATCTACATCTCTGTATCTATCTATATCTGTATCTATATCTGTGTATCTATAGTTATATCATCTACATCTGCATCTACATGTAGCTACCTACCTCTCTGCCTGTGTATCCATCATCTCAGTCTCGTGCCCTGTCACGGAAGAGTGTGCCTTCTCTTTAACTCCTCATATAACATTTACAGTCATTGACCACCCACTGGGCTGCAGAATAGACTCAATAAACAGATATCATAAAGGCCCCATTCTCTTTTCATGATGCAAGAATAGAAATCACAAAATGACAAAGAAAAAACCCCAACACTCTACTAAATGCATCTTGTGTCAAAGAAGAAATGAACTCCCCCACTGCAGAATCCTTTGAAAATAAGGACACTGTGAGCACTACAGGTTAAAACCCCTAGGGCGCACACAAAACAGCAATCATGGCTAATTCAGAACAGCAAAATATTTTCATTATAAGAAGACATAAAGGAAATAAATAAACTACGTGTAGAACTCCAGCAGACAGACATAAAACAACCGCAAGGGAAGCCAGGGAAAGACAATGATAAAAATAGCAATTAATAAGTTGGAAAGCAGGGAAACAAGATGGACTTCTGCCCCCCCCACTCGCGGTCTCGAGCGCTTTCCATGCTTCTCACCAACTCTCCCAACCGCTGTGGCTTCCCCGGGGCGGCTGCAACAAAGGACCGCGAACTGGGGGGCTTCAAACAGCAGAAAATGGATTTTCTCACCGTTCTGGAGGCTGGAATTTCGATTGAGGTGTCTGAAGGCTTTGGGAAGGGTCTGCCCCTGCCCCCCTCCCCCAGCCCTGGTGCCCTTTGGCTCCGACCTCTGCCCCCACTGGCGCCTGCTCTTCTTCCTAGCGTTTGTCTCTCCGTATTCTCCTCTTACAAGATCATCAGCCTGGGTTTCCAGCCCACCCTAAAGCAGGATGACCTCATCCTAATAAATCACATCTGCCAAGACCCTGTTTCCAATTAAGGCCACCCTTGGGGGTTCTGGGTGACAGGAATTTGGGGGAGGCCTGATCCAACCCTACTGCATGACCAAATTGGCGTTTGAGACCCGAAACTCCCCTTCCTTTTACAACCTGAGCTTACTCCTGGGCAGAAGAAATGTGTGGGGTTTTCCTGGGTCCCTGGTGCTTTCCTACCCCCTCCCTCCCTCCTCTTCCCCTTGGAGAGATGTGTGGGGCACCCAGCCACCCACCCCATGGGGCAGCCCCGGGTCGGGGCCACTGCGCCCGTTGCTGTGTGCCCAGAGGTGCCCCTCCACATCACGATCGAGACCCCAAGAGCCAACCCTCACCCAGGCAAGCAGTGGCTCTTTACGCTACACTGGCCCCAAATGTGATGACCCAAAGACTCGCTCTAATTGCCGGCCCAGAATCCAGCAACAAACACACAGGTCTATTTTATTTTTCACGGTGCGTTACATCACTACCTCTGCTTTCCTGGGTGTTTCCTGAGTGTCTAGGTGGTGCCATTTCTGGCATTCTCTAACCGAACCCTCCCGCCAATCCTGCAAGGTGGACATGACCGTCCTCGTTTCATGGACAAACAAATGGCCCAGAGAGAGTAAGGGGCTCACCCGAGGCTGTGAAGCTAGCAGGTGGCAGAGGCTGGAGCCCAACCCTGGACCTGCTGACCCCTCCTTGCCCCTTTGTCTCCCACCCTACAGGTAGGACAGTGAGAGGGTAAGATGCACGAAGTCATGACCGGACAGCTAATTCTCGATGGTGCCCGCGTGCTCTGACCCTGCTCGCCTGCCATCAGCGGCTCCCCATCAGCGGGTCCTGCAGCTGGGCTTGGCCAGGGCGAAGCGTGGGTTGAAAGCACCTACCCCAGCAGCTGGCTCTTGCCCAGTGCCGGCATCAGTCTCAGCAGCCGGGCAGCCTCTCTGATCTGGGAGCCGGCGGTGGGGGCACGATTGCAGCGCCGGGGTGGGACTGCTGAGCCGGCTACGGGCTGCAGGTGCTCCGGGAGCCGGCCGCCATGGGCTGTCCGTCCCAACTGGGGACTCGTTTCACTCCACCAGCCGCCCACCTGCGCAGCAGGTAGCCCCAGTGTCCATCCCAGAGGGGTCAGCACAGCCAGGAGCCAATGTCGCCTCCGAAGGCAGGAGAGCCCAGACAAGTGGGGCCGGTTTGGCCTCTGATTTTCCCGGGGGGCTGGGAAGTCTGCCTGTGGCGGCTGGGGGTGCTGGGTGGGGGTGGGAGGTGGTGTGTACTGAGAGAACTGTAACTTAATCTTTTTGTTAAGTTTGTGAACTGAGAAATAAACCACTGTTCTTTCATTTTCACAGCAAAGCACACCAATCCAGGGGGCTGAGCCCTGACGCTGAGCAGGAGGGTCGTTTATAAACTTCCAATCTGTCCGTCCTTTCTTCATTTGAGAGATGAGGGAACTGAGGGTCAGCAAGGGGCAGAGATACCTCCAAATAGCAATGATTTTTTGGTTTAAAAAATTCCTCTCTCCTGGTCTCCTGGTTTGAATTGCCCATTTACGGTGCAAGCACCACCTGAGCCCAAGTTTGGGTCCCTGCGAAGGGCCAGAGAAAAGGAAAGAAAAGTTGGAGGCCTGGGCTGTCACAGAAGCATGGACACTCCCTGAGGGTCGGCAGGGCGGGGGGGCACTGGGCCATGCAGGCCTGGCCCCAACCATCTTCCTGCCAGCAGAGGGGACCCCTGAGCCGGGCAGGTGGAGCTGCCGGAGGCCTGCTTTGGTGTCATCTGGGGGAAGCTGCCCCTCGTCTCTGAAGCACGCGCGGCTGCAGAGTGCACCAGCAGTGGTCAGGTTTGGGACAGGCGCTGCCACCCCTAACAGGCCACCCTGGAGCCATGTCCCTGCCGGCTCCCAAATTCATGCTGGAATTAGTCAACCTCTCAGTAGGGCAGTGGGCTCCAGGGGGGCCCCTGGCCCCAACCCAGCGGCGCCAAACCTCACAGCGCAGTGGGATCGTAGGACAGGTGCCAAGATGGGCCCCTCCGCCAGGCTGCTCTCCGGGGAGCGCAAGAAGGTTATCTGGGGAAGAGTGAGGCGGGCCCTGGAGAGGCGTTTATTTCCCAGTGGGCTCTGCTGCTCGCCGGCGCCGAGTGACAGGGCCTGTGTTTTTCAGATCACGACAATGACAGGCCGCAATTGGCCTCTTGGCTTCTGAAGGTGTGGGTGATTCTCCAGGACGCTGGCACTCTCTGGTTAAATGGTGCCCTCGTCATCTCTGCTCGTGACTCACATCCTGGAGCAAACACACACTCCTCCCCAACCCCCCCCCCATACCTCCTTACTGCAGCCCTTGAGCTTTGGAAGTTCTCAGAGACGAGCCCATCACTCTACAGGGGAAACTGAGGCCAGGAGAGGGGAGGCACCAGCCCAAGGCTTCCCCAAAAAGGTGGCAGTGCCAGCTCCCCTGCCCAGCATGTGTTCCCTAGAGCCGGGAGCTGGGGTGCCCTCAGAAAGAGCTCCAGATGGGAGCTACAGGGGTGGCGGGCTCCCCTCCTGAGTGTTCGCTTGAGGGACTTCCAGACTCTTCTGTACCGGAGAGAAGGGCAAAGAGGTTCTATGGTGGGTGCCAAAGCTTTTCCATCCCCTCTTCAAATATATTCGCCCAATCGTTCTGATTATTGGGAATGAATGAATGACCATCCCCATGCTAGGTAGCTCACTGAGCTTCCAGTGTGGTCCCCTGGGTCACCCGGAAACCCCCTCCTGCGCTGCACGCCCAGTCCCCCTGTCCCCCTGGGGCTCCGCCTCGGCCAGGGCAGCTGGCCCAACAGCACGTTCTGAGCCGATGGCGAGGCCCCCCGTGCTCCCCCACCTGCCTGACCATGACCAGAACTGAGGAGCCAACTTGCAAATTTCATCTCATTTTCTTTCATCTAAATTTAAATAGCCCCCGTGGCTGTGGCTACTCTATGGGGCAGCCCAGTCTAGATGCTCTCGGGATCCCAGGACACCCACACACACACTATGCCCATCCCCTCGGACCTCGGCCATGGCCCCTTCCTGGTGTCCCCACACCTGCCTTTGTGCCTGGCAGCCTCTTCTCCAGCCAGAGGGGGCCTTTAAAAGGTCCACCTGCCCCTACGAAGCCCATGGAGCCCTCCATTAGCTGGTGGGGCCCTCCGTTAGCTGACTTTGCTGCTCCCCCCACCCGCATGCCCTGCCTCCCCTGCTCTCCTCCTCTGCTCTTTCCATACTGCCGTGCTCCCGCCTCAGGGCTGCTGCGCTGGCTGTTCCCTCTGCCTGCACACCCTTCCCTTCCCTTGCACAGCACCGCACCTCCGCCAGGCCTCTGCTCAGATGCCACCTTCTCGGAGAGGACTTTCCCGACTGATCATTGGGGAAATAAATGATCACCCCCTGCCCACTCCCTTTGTCACTGAGCACCACCTGGTATTGTTTATTAATCTGTTGTTTATTGTCCATCTGTCCTCCCCTCCCCCCTCCCAACTAGAATGGAAATGCCAAGTTTTTTCTTCTCCTTTGTTCACCGAGGTATCCCAAGCTCCTGGGGCAGGGCCGGGCCCACGGAGGTGCGGCGTGAATGCTGACTGAGCCAGTCCTCACCGTCCCCCCAGAGAAAAGTGCCCTAACCCCCAGGTTACAGGTGAGAGAACTGAGGCTGGGGCTGGCTTTAAGCCCAGATGCATCCAACTGCAGGCTGCGCAGACAGAACCACCACCAGGGAGGGTGCAAGTCCTTCTGCCTGGAGCCTCGGTTTCCTCATTTGTAAGATGAGGGTAAGTGACCCCCCACCTCAGGGGATCGCCCCGAGCCTGCCACCCCCATGCTGGGCAGTCAGTGCTGCAACCCGGGGGCTTTGCAGCTGCTGACCTCTGGGCAATGCGAGGGTTGACGTGGAACACAGCAGGGTCTTCTCGGGCCCCGGGCCCAGTGGGGGCCGGCTGTGGCCCCCCCATCATGGGGAAGCGATGCCTCTGCCTGAGACTGGAGTGTGGTGGGGGTCAGGGTCTGCTCCGGGGGGCTGGGAGGCTGCCAGGAGTCCTTGCAAAGTTCCTCAAGCCCCCCACCCCCAACCCTGTGGGATTTCCAAACTCCCTCAGCTTCAATTTTCTCAGGCACTGCTGTGCCCACATGGCACATGGAGAGGGGCCCCAACAAACCCGAGGCCGAGGGCAGATTTCCCAGAGATGCCACCAGTGTGTGTCCAGGAACTGGACCATGGGGGTGGCTGGAGGGGGTGCCGAGGGTGGCCGGCTGAGGCCAGGGAGCACAGGACCAGACTCCATGCCACGCTCTAGCTCTGGGGCCTGTGGGAGCGGTGGAGTGGAGTGGAACACCCATTATGCACCTTCTGTGTGCAGAGTGCAAGGTATGGGGCTTTCCATGGGCTCTCTCACTTAGTGCTGCCTTTTCCCTGTAATTTGATATTATTATTGTCATTCATTCATTCACTCACTCATTCATTCATTCATTCATTCAACATGAATTGGGCACATACCATGTGCCAGCTGCTGATGGTTGACCTGGTCCTTCTGGCCGACAATGGGGGTCCTGTGGAATGTGGAGGGTGCTGAGGGAGCACGTGGCCACAGGGGTGTCCAGTCCAGGGAGCCCATTTAGAGGGGGGACACTGAGGCTCAGAGAGTTGAGGAGGCAGCCCGAGTCACCCAGCTCAGAGAGGCAGAGCCGGGCCCCAGGCCAGGCCCATGGGCCCACTGCCATGCCCTTTGCTCCTTGGGCTAGGGAAACATGGCCTGCGAGGTGACGTCCAGACAGCCAGAGAGCCCGACTGACCCTGGGCGCCAAGAGCCAAGGCCGGCTCCTCCCATCGCCTGTTTCATCCGAGCAGAACAGGACCTGTGGCTTTGCCTTCCAGATGTCATCAAGGTCCCACATGGACTTTCTCCCACAGGGAGGCCTGCGGGGTCACTCTGCTGGCTCTTCTGTTGGGATTTAGGGTTTATTTGCAGCTAGAACTCTGGAGAGTTCCCAGGGTGCCCAGGACTTTTCCTCCCAATAGGTCTGTGGGCCAAGGAGAGGGCCAAGGCACCCACAGTGTGGCAGCAGGTGGGTTTGGGGACATGGCACTGGTGTGAGACCCCTCCCTTCTCGCAGTACCTGCCCCCCAAGCTTATCTCCTGGGGCTGCTGGGACAACGGAAACTTTTCTCCTGCAACTCTGGAGGCCAGAAGTTGGGGTCCAAGGTGTCAGCGGGGCGCTCCCTCCGAGGTGTGTAGGGCTCTGGCGGTGGCCGACAAGCTGGGACATGCTGTCCCTTTAATTGTGGCAGCCCCACCACAACCCCTGCCTCCTTCAAGTGGCTGAGTCTGTCTGCGCCCAAATGTCCTAGGCTTACAAGGACACTGGTCAGGCTAGCTCAGGGCCCACCCGCTCCACTGTGATGTCATCTCAACCAATCTCAGCCCCAAAGACCCTGTCTTCAAAGAGGGTCACACTCCCGGGACTAGGGTTAGGACTGGGAGATATTTCTTACGGGACACAATTCCCCCACACCGACCTGCTCGAGCCTCCCCACCCCGGGCCCGGTTCTGACCTCAGGCAGGACACACCTGCTCTCCCGGGTGCGCAGCCCCTCTGCCCGCTGGGCCTCAGTCCTGGCCACATCTGGACCTGGCTCCTTGGTGCCCCATCCCCATCCTGCCCTGGCCCTGCTTGCAGACCCTCAACCCCTCATTTCCCACTCTGACCCCTGTTGTCCCACTGGACTCCTGGCTGTGGGCATTGCCCAGGTTTGGAGTTGGGCAGCCCTGGGTTAAAGTCCTGGCCCCTTGGCCCGTCCTTGGCCTCTTTGTGCTGTGGCTTCCTCCCATCCAGCGAGGGCAGGTGCCATCAGGAGGCTGCTCCAAGGACTCTCCAAGGAACACCTGCATCTGGCACCAGGCCCGGGGCCAGGCACCAGCCGTGTGCTTGGGGACAAGGGAGGGGGTAATGGGGCCTGCCCTTGGGAAGGCTGTGGGGGCTGGATGTGTAACTGGACCAGTCCCTTTCCAGGGTCTGGGCTGGATGGTGTCTGCACAAGTGGACATGGTGGGCCAGGAGTGAGTCAGGGAGGGCTTCCTGGAGGTGGGGGTATTGAGTGGGTCATGAGGGATGCATAGGAGTCTCACAGCACACAGGGCAGAGATGAGCCATCCAGGCAGGGTGCAGTGTGTTGGTCTGGGACAAGAGAGAGGTGAGGAATTTCAGGAGCTCAACACTTCCTGGGTGGGACTTAGTTTTTCAGTAGCTCACTCTGGCTTCAGGGTGGAAGATGGGCTGGCTGGGGGAGTGAGGTGGGTGCTGTGCGGGTGCCAGGTGAGAAGCACGTGTGAGAGTTTACCCCAGACACGTCCCACCTGAGAGGCACTTCCCACGCTGCCACAAGCAGGGACTTCCCAGGACTCTCCCCAGGCTCCCCAAACTATCTTGGGGTTTCAGGGACCCTAACTGCCCATGTCCTTGTCACTGGCTTCCGGCTTCCTCTTCCTGCTGGTGGGGACTTCCCTAGGTCAGAGCCCCCATCTCCGGACCTCAGGAGATGCCCACGCCCTGCCTGAAGCAAGGATCCTCAAGGCTGGGCCCTCGGTGGAAGGGGCACGGTCAGGAGGAGGGGAGGAGGGGAAATGCACCCCCCCACCCAACCCCAGACCCCAGTGCAGCTGGCACCCAGGGAGGAAGAGGCAGTGGAAACTGAGAGAGTCTTTCCTGTTTGGGTTCCCTGCCTGAGCCACTGCCCTGCCCGGCCAGCTGCTCCTCTCCTCCACCAGCCTCCTTCCAGGTGTTTCCGCCTCTGGGACCTGCCCTGGCAAGGTTCTTGCTCATGTCACAGGGTAATTCATGAATCGTGTGATGCTTTGTTTATTTCTGGCGGCCCCACTACACCTGGCCCTCCTCGGGGCAGGATCTGGGTCTCTCTTGTCACTTCTGCGTCTTCAGCGTTGAGACAATGCCTGGCCCACGTGAGGCACTCGACAAACTTCTGTTAAGTAAGTGCATGCATGTTGCACAAACACCTAAACGTGAACCGATAACGGCTGGTGCCAGAAGGCAGCCAAAATCCTTTGATGAGATGAGAGATGGGTGGTGCTTCCAAGACGATTGTAGGGGTCAGAATAGTGCCCCCCAAAGGGGTACGTTCAGGTTCTAACTCCCTGTACCTGCGATGTGACCTCACTTGGAAAGAGGGTCCTGCAGATGTCTCCAGGTAAGACGAGGTCATACCAGATCAGCGAGGACCCGAATAGAATATGACTGGGGTCCTGACGATCGGACACAAATTCAAACACAGACACAGAGACACACGGGAGAAGGCCGGGTGCAGGCAGACTGGAGGGGTGCTGCCACAAACCGAGGGACATCAGGCTGGCCAGCTGCCACCAGAGGCTGGACAAGGCCAGAAGGAGCCTCCCCTCGAGCCTTTGGAGGCAGTCTGGCCCTAAGGCCTGCTCCGAGGGTCTTGGCGGCTCCCTGGAGAAGTGGGAATTGCAGAAATGCAGACCCCTCAGGCTTGGGGCTAAGCCAGCCTGTGTTGTCTTGACAAATACAGTCTTGCAATGTGGGCCCGGGGAATCTGCTGTTCTGACAATATGTCTTCAGAATATGAGTCACGATGAAAAGAGAAAACAAGCCACAGATCCTGCCATGGAAGCTTCCAGCATCGGGCGGCGGTGGGAGAGCCAGGGTGTCCTCCAGCCCTGGTAGACCAGGGGTTAAGCGCTTGGGCTCTGGGGGTGGGTGATCAGGGCAGAAGGCTCAGTCTTGCCACTTCTTGGAGGGTGGTTGGGCTGCCCTGAGCCCCCGCTTCTTGTCTGTTCTGTGGGGACTCGCTCTCTTGCATTGGAAGCCCCAGTGGGGTGGGGTGGGGAGGACCCAGTGAGGCAACAGTAGCAGAAATAATGACAGTTCCCAGGACCTGCCAAGCGCCAGACTCTGTTTGGTGTGTCCTTGTCCCCATTTTGCAGATGAGGAGACGGAGGCACAGTGAGCTGTCCTGGTCCCACGGCTAGGGGTGCAGGCTGCGGAGCGTCACGTCCAGCCAGCTGGGCTCCTATGCACCCCGCAGCTACCCGATCCCACCAGCATGGAGGTGGCCGCAGTGCTCAGGGTGTGGGGCTGTGGACCCTCAGGGTGGGAGTAGCTCCCCTCCAATTCCCCTCCAGCTCCCCCCACAGCTCCCTTCCAGCTCCCCCCACAGCTGCCCTTCAGCTCCCTCCCAGCTCCCATTTAGGTCCCCTCCAGCTCCTTTCTAGGTCCCCTCCAGCTGACCCCCAGCTCTCCCTAGATCACCCCCCAGCTCCCCACCAGCTCTCTGCCACTTTGCCAGGAAGGGCTGCCCAAAATGTGGCCGGGCTCCCATGGGCTCCCGTGGACTCCCATGGCTCCCGTGGGCTCCCATGGCTCCCGTGGGCTCCCGTGGACTCCCGTGGGCTCCCGTGGGCTCCCGTGGCTCCC
>PVKY010003209.1:0-22455 GCA_004027775.1 Bradypus variegatus | reverse complement strand
ATTGTTATCAGGCACAGCTAACTGTATTTGCTTTGCTACGCAAACGTGCACCACTATGCTGGAACCTTCATTTGTGTACCAAGACCCATGTGCCCAGCTCTGGCTTCTACTTCTGAGCACTGGAGAAGATACAAAGATGTACCCCTTCAATGAGTGTACACCCTTGTCAGCATGAAACACAACCTCAGCTGATTGTAGCACCTGACCAAGGGCCAACAGTCATGGTGATGTGTTATAAGAGATCACATGGGACTTGAGCCAAGCCCTTCTAAAATAGATGGGTTCCTTAGGGTTGGAGAGGGGGAGGAAAGGCACCCCATACCAGGCATATGGCCTGAGCAAAGGCGTGGTATCTGCAGAGGGCAGGGGGAGAAGTCTGAAGTGTGAGGTTGGAAAGGAGTGCTGAGAACTGAAATGAGGCACTCGAACTTGGTTCTGTAGGCCAAGTGGGCAAGTAGGTAGCGTGGTATGTCACTGGAGTAAAAATCTGCAAGATCCTTGAACTCACTGGCCTCAGTTGTCCAGAGTGAGACATGTGCCAGTGATGTTCTCTCCCCGCCATATGGGCATGGGTGAATCATTTGTCATCCAAACTAGCCCAACTGGCAGCCTCAGTCTCTCATGACAGATAAATGAGGTTGTTTGTACTTCTCTGGGGGAGAGGAGTTGGCTCCCCCAGTAGGAGTTCTGAATTATACTTCAAGCTTATCACACACTTGAGGCTAGGTCAGTGGTTAACTGTTGTGATCATTTTCAGTTTGTGCAGTGACAGTAGCACCTATAATTCATACCTGTGTCTCTCCTAGGTATCGGCGGCTGGGAAAGAGGCCTTGCCGTCCTGGCTGCACTGGGACCCACAGAGCCATGTCCTGGAGGGCCTCCCTCTTGACACCGACAAGGGTGTGCACTACATCTCGGTGAGTGCTGCACGGCTGGGGGCCAATGGGAGCCATGTCCCTCAGACTTCTAGCGTGTTCTCTATCGAGGTCTACCCTGAAGACCACAATGAGCCACAGTCTGTGCGGGCAGCTTCACCAGATCCTGGTGAGGTGGTATCATCTGCCTGTGCTGCTGACGAGCCTGTGACTGTTCTGACGGTGATTCTAGATGCCGACCTCACCAAGATGACCCCAAAGCAAAGGACCAACCTCCTGCACAGGATGCAGAGTTTTTCGGAAGTAGAGATTCACAATATGAAGTTGGTGCCAGTGGTGAATAATAGACTGTTTGACATGTCAGCCTTCATGGCTGGCCCAGGAAATGCAAAAAAGGTAGTAGAGAATGGAGCCCTGCTCTCCTGGAGGCTAGGCTGCTCCTTGAACCAGAACAGTGTGCCTGACATCCGCGGTGTAGAGGCCCCTGCCAGGGAGGGTGCCATGTCAGCCCAGCTTGGCTACCCTGTGGTGGGCTGGCACATTGCCAACAAGAAGCCCCCTGTCCCCAAACGGATCCGGAGGCAGATCCATGCCACACCCACACCAGTCACTGCCATTGGGCCCCCAACCACAGCCATCCAGGAGCCACCATCCAGGATCGTGCCCACCCCAACATCTCCAGCCATTGCTCCTCCAACAGAGACCATGGCTCCTCCAGTCAGGGATCCCGTTCCCGGAAAGCCCACAGTCACCACTCGGACTCGTGGTGCCATCATTCAGACCCCAACCCTAGGCCCAATTCAGCCCACTAGGGTGTCGGAAATTGGCACCACAGTTTCTGGCCAGATCCGACCAACGATGACCATTCCTGGCTATGTGGAACCCACAGCAGTCATTACCCCTCCCACAGCCACCACCAAGAAGCCACGAGTATCCACACCAAAACCAGCCACGCCTTCAACTGACTCCTCAACCACCACAACTCGCAGACCAACTAAGAAACCACGTACACCCCGACCAGTGCCCCGGGTCACTACCAAAGCTCCTATCACCAGATTGGAAACAGCTTCTCCCCCCACTCGCATCCGCACTACCACCAGTGGGGTACCCTGGGGAGGAGAGCCCAACCAGGCCCCAGAGCGTAAGAACCACATCGACAGGGTAGATGCCTGGGTTGGCACCTACTTTGAGGTGAAGATCCCACCAGACACTTTCTATGATAAGGAGGATACCACTACTGACAAGCTAAAGCTGACCCTGAAGCTGCGGGAGCAGCAGCTGGTGGGTGAGAAGTCCTGGGTACAGTTCAACAGCAACAGTCAGCTCATGTATGGCCTGCCTGACAGCAGCCACGTGGGCAAGCATGAGTATTTCATGCATGCCACGGATAAAGGAGGCCTATCGGCTGTTGATGCCTTTGAGATCCATGTCCACAGGCGCCCTCAAGGGGACAGGGCTCCTGCACGTTTCAAGGCCAAGTTTGTGGGTGACCCAGCACTGGTGGTGAATGACATTCACAAGAAGATTGCCCTGGTGAAGAAGCTGGCCTTTGCCTTTGGGGACCGCAACTGCAGCACCATCACCCTGCAGAATATCACCCGGGGCTCCATCGTGGTGGAATGGACCAACAACACATTGCCGCTGGAGCCCTGCCCCAAGGAGCAGATCACAGGGCTGAGCCAGAGGATCGCTGAGGATGATGGGAAGCCTCGGCCCGCCTTCTCCAATGCCCTGGAGCCTGACTTCAAGGCCATGAGCGTCGCTGTGACTGGCTCAGGCAGCTGCCGGCATCTGCAGTTTATTCCTGTGGCGCCACCCAGGAGGATGCCCTCAGAGGCGCCACCTACCGAGGCACCAGACAGAGACCCTGAGAAGAGCAGCGAGGATGATGTCTACCTGCACACGGTCATTCCGGCTGTGGTGGTTGCAGCCATCCTGCTCATTGCTGGCATCATTGCCATGATCTGCTACCGCAAAAAGCGGAAGGGCAAGCTCACCCTCGAGGACCAGGCCACCTTCATCAAGAAAGGCGTGCCCATCATCTTTGCGGATGAGCTGGACGACTCCAAGCCCCCACCCTCCTCCAGTATGCCACTTATCCTACAGGAGGAGAAGGCCCCTCTGCCCCCTCCCGAGTACCCCAACCAGAGTGTGCCCGAGACCACTCCTCTGAACCAGGACACCGTGGGAGAGTATACGCCCTTGCGGGATGAGGATCCCAATGCGCCTCCCTACCAGCCCCCCCCGCCCTTCACCGCCCCCATGGAGGGCAAGGGTTCCCGTCCTAAGAACATGACCCCTTACCGGTCGCCCCCTCCCTATGTCCCCCCTTAACCCACAAGCGCCTGGGTGGAGGCAGGGATAGGGCAGGGGCCTGGAGACAACACAGTGTTGTCCTTGGAGACCGGTGGCCTTTAGACCATCATCCACCGGAAGCTGACACCTGACCTAGCACACACTGACACACACGGGGCTTGGACGAGCCCGCCCTCTCTGGTCCTCCTAAACCCCAAAGCAGCTGGAGAGACTTTGGGGAGTTTTTTATTTTTATTTTTTGCCTAACAGCTTTTTGTTTGTTCATAGAAATTCTTCGCTGCGTCTTTGATGGCTGGCTCTGAAAGCACGGTTTGGAGTAGAGATGTAGAGGGAGGGAGTGAGGAACCGTGAATGAACTTGCAGGCAGTGCTGGACAGTCTTCCAGCTCTCTGCGTTTTGCCTTTAACACTAACTGTACTGTTTTTTCTATTCATGTGTGTCTAGCTGCAGGATGTAACATGGAAAACAGTAGCTGAAGATTAAATTCAAAGGACTTTCAGAAATTAAGGTTAAGTTTTTACATTTAATCTGCTGTTTACCTAAACTTGTATGTATAATTTTTGGGTGGGAATGGGGAATTGCTTTGCTAAAAATAAGCTCCCAGGGTATTTCAAACTTAGAGAAGACCAAGGGACAGTATTTTTTATCAAAGGAATCCTATTTTTTCACACTACGTAAACTTGGTTGCTCTGATACCCCAGAGCCTGATTGGGGGCCTCCCAGCCCTGGCTAAGGGGCCAGGGCCCTGGTGCTGGATTTGCTCACCCACTGTTGTCAGGGGCTGGAAGCTGGAGGGGCCTTTGGGCTGTGGACACCCTCACCCCCACCCCATGCACGCTAGTGGCCCATTACCAGGTGTCTTCATTTCCATGGAAAAGGGACTCCAAGAGGCAGTGGTGGCCATGGCCCCCAACCTAGCTGTTTGTGGGGGGGTGCCTGGGGAGGTCGAGGGACTCGACCACATCAACCTATTTTCTTTTTTAGTTCTCTTGTGTTTTTCCCCCCTTCTAAAAGGAATATCATGTTTTGAAATACTCAGTGGGGGGACATTTTGGTGAAGATGCAATATTTTTATGTCATGTGATGCTCTTTCCTCACTTGACCTTGGCCACTTTGTCCCTACTGTCCACAGCCTATCCTGACCCACCCCACCCCTTTTCTCTGGCACCCCAGTCCCAGGTCTTGGGCCTGAATGGCCAGAAGAGGTCTAGTGGCTGGGGAGGAGTGCCAACAGTAGTTAATAGTAAAAATCTGTGGGCTCTCAAAGCTAATTTTTTACTAAAGTTTTTATACAGCCACAAATTGTTTTATTAAAAAAAAGATTAAAAATGGTGATGCTTACAGCAGTTTGTACAAGCTCTTAGTGTTGATTCCATGGAACTGATGGCTTTGCTGATTTTGACACCCTCCCCCCCTTTTTTTTTCCTTAATGGCTTAAATTCTGGGAATTACACAGGGGCTTCTTTTGCCTTTTTTTAGCAGAACATCCGTCCATCCATCTGCATCTCTGTCCCATGACTCAGGGGCACCCACTCTGCTTCGGTTCTCCTCCTTTGGAAGAAACCTTTCTGAGCATGACTTTATTGACACAGTTTTAGTTTGGGTACCTTTTAGGGAGGAGGAATGCCTTTTGCAATAATGTTTCCTTTCCCTGATCAAGAGCAGGTGGGTGGACCCGGGCTCCCTTTGCACACGAGCAGCCACTTTTAAGCCATATCGACATTTTGCAGAGGATTCATATGTGCTGCCTCAGGAGGGAAGGGCCGGCAAGAGGGCTGGGGGCCTTCACCCTACTGCACTCGGGAGTGCATTTTCTGTGCACCTTCTGCTGTGGCCAGTCCCTTCTCCCTGCCCTGGTGCAGGTACTCTAGAGTGAGCAGTGTCCCTGTGGGGGGAGCCTTTAAATGAGGGCTCAGAGGACCACTGGTGACTGGGCTTCATGTCTCTAGGCCCTGGTCCAAGCTGGGGTTTCCCCAGTGCCCCAGAGTCAGGAGCACAAATGGGTCTGGCCTGGTAAGATTATTTTTAATGACCTTGTCAAAAAATAAATAATTCCCAGTGTTCCAGGTGAGGGCTTTGAAAGGCCTTCTAAATGGCTCCATTGCCCCTAGCAACCCCACCATTGGGCACTGCTGTGCAGAGACATGACTGGCCAAGAATGGCCTATTGCCATAGCAATTGGAGGCTAAGGGGCAGTGCACAGAATAGCAACAGCGACAATACCCTTGCAGGCAGTCTCCTCACCTGAGCACCGGGCTGGCGATGGCCGCTGGACTCTGAGATGGAGAGCCAATCTCACATTCAAGTGTTCACCAACCACTCATGTGTTTTTATTTCATTCTATATGATTTTAAGATGTGTTTTCTGCATTCTGTAAAGAAACATCAAACTAAATAAAAGCAGTGTCTTTATTACAATGCCACTGCCTCCAAGCATCTATTTCCTTGGCCCCTGTGGGTTGCAGGACATGATTGGTGGGGGCTGGAGCCTGTGTGACAGAAGGAAGAGGGGACCCAGCCAGGTGCATTTGGAAATGGCCTTTTAACAGCTGACCTCACAGTCTTACCAGTTATGTGCCCCTGGAGGGTTGGAGGTGTGCTCCAGAAGCTTTGACAACAAATAAGCCCCCTCTTAGCACCTTTTCTGCCTGTGAGCTAACCTCTTGGGCCAAATATGTCTTTTGAAGCCTCAGTTTCCTTGTTTGTAAGGTGAAATGGCAGAGAACCCAGTGAGACTGGGAGGGAGGGGAGAATGCTGTTAATGGTCCTGTCCCAGGCTGCCTGCCCCAGAGTGGGTGATCCACTGCAACTCCTGGGCCGGTGTCACTCAGGTTGGGTCCCTGCAAAGATGGGGAACTGGGATGCTTCTGGCTGTGGCTATACCCTAGTCCCTGCCCCCACTGCTTTGCAGTCTTGTGCCTGGCCAGTCTCCCAGTCAGTCTCAGGGCAGGTTTGTTTAACCTTGGCCTTTGGGCAGGGAGAAGGGAAGAACAGTTTTTGTCCAGGCTGTAGTGGGTGGGCCTATGGATTCTGAGTGGCCGTCACCAAGCTCCTTGCCTGGAATGAACAGGCTGGCTGGGTAGCTGAGCATGACTCAATGCCCAAAAAGGGACTGGTCTATAGTCCTGGGACACTGCCTAGGGTGAGGGAGGCAGGGGAGGCAGTAACTTATTCTCAGAGGCAGGATTCGGTTGGCTACAGAACAATTGGTTCTTCTGTTGGACTTACCCCAGCATTGCTGAGTCCTCACCACATCTTCCCTTGCAGGCTCCAGTCCATCCCCTCTGCTTGCAGCCTCCAAGATCAAGAGTAGAGGCTAGCTTCGTATTACAGATAGAGCTAAGTCCCAGAGTGGGGAGTGTTGAATTACATGTGGAATTAGGACCTGATTGTGCACCAAGATGACAGTGCCAGATGTGTTCAGGAACATGGACCTTACCCCTAGACCTAGTGACCAAAGCTCAGAAAATGCTGTCTTTTAGCCACTCCTTGTTCTCTTGGCCTCGGTAAGTTCTGATTAACATTTAACCTAAAGCCACTGGCTAATGAGTGGGCTCACTGTTCTGAATCGGAGTGAGGGGATCCCTGGTCTCAGCAGAGAGCAGTAAGGTCAGCAGGGTGGGAAGAAGACAAGCTACAGAGGTTTTTGGCTTCTGTCCCACCCTGTTCTCCTTTAGTGGGGGTAGAGAATATCTGCCATTTGGCCCTGCAGAACTCCGCCCCTCCAGCTCTGCCAGATTCCTGTGAACTGTCCTTGACAGTGGATGGGCACTATCTGCTCAGGTTTTTTGAGATGGAATAAAGGGTGGTGGAGGGAAGGGGAAAGAAGGAAAGGGGAGGGGTGAGGGAATGTCAGACCTACAGGAACCTTCCTATCAGCCTCTAACCCAAGGCAAGTTTCTAGGATCCTTTAGCCTGGCTTTCTGTCTGAGATGGGGACAGTGCTGGTTTCCCAGGGGTTCTAGGACACCCTGAAGACTAAGGGGTGGAGTTGGGATAAAGGGTAACCCTTAATCATCTGCCTGCAAATGAGGCAGAGAATCCAAGCAGGGCTAAGGGGTCTTCTCTTTCTTCTGGTAAAAGGGCTACGACTGTTGTCTTGGGAATCTTGGGATGTCCATGAACCCCTGGCCAGCCCAGCCCTCTAGAGCACCACCAGGCTGATGGGGACTGAAGACCACATGGCTTGCTCCATACATCCCCATCCAGGCATCCCCTTGGTCCCAACAGGCTGAGCAAACTCCTGGAACAGTCTCCTCCTCAGCTCCTTTAGAGCCTGGGAGACTCCACTGAAGTGTCAGTCTTTTGAGGGTGAGCTTCGCTCCTCTGTCTATATTACTTCATCTTATAAATCCAGATTGACTGGTGACTAGCTCTTTCCCTGCTTTGTCTCAGCTCACCTTCTCTACTACCATTTTGAGCCAAAGTGATTAAGGCCCAGAGAAAGCAAGGGAATAATTGGCCTCAGGTCTTGTGCCTACTACTAGGCAAATTCAAACCTGCATGACCCAAACATTTTAGAGCTTTTTTTATTATAAAATTTTGTTCATATTTTAGAGCCGGAAAGAATTATTTGAAGACCCCATTGGAGGTTGCAGACTAGGACCCTACAAAGACCCAGTGGGGAAAACAAGGAAATAGGTGGGTGTACACTGCTGGGGGTGGGATGCTTCTAGAGGAGGGGCCTGCCTGCGTGGAACAACATAGAGACCTGGCCCCTGGGGCTCTTAGTGGCCCCGCTGCTTTGGTGGAGGCGACCCTGACCGGAGTCAGCTGGGGAGGGTTGAAATCGGTCTGTCCGTGTTTATCGCAGTGACTGGGGAAAGGCTCCGTGCGGCAAGGACAGTGTCCTTGGACAGTTTCAGGACAGCGATGGGAGCAGCCCTCAACTTTGGTAGGGACTCTAGGTGCTCCTCCACACTTGCCGTGGAGGGCAGACTGTCCACAGCTCTGGGCCTGAGAGGGACAGGGTCCGCGGGCTCCCGGGAGGTGGCGCCAGAGGCCAGGTTAAGCCTGCCGGCAGTGGGCGGTGCCAAACCGGCGTGGGGCGGGCCTGAGGCGTTGAGGTATGGGCAGGGTTAAGTAAACCCTAAGATGTGGGGAGAGGTAGAAGTGGCCGGCTGTGGGCGGAGCTAAGGCCTTGGAGGCGGCAGAACGCAGCTTGGCGAAGAGGTTGCTGAACCCTGTGGAGGTGGGACTAAGGCTGGCGTTCGTAGCCCCGCGGCCCGGAGCTGCGCGGTGGCTCGGCCACGGACTGGCGTTAGGGTTAGGCTTGTCTCTTCGAGCTCAGCCACCGCCGCACAGTCCCTGAGGCCATCCGGACGAAGGTAGCTAGAGCTGGGAAACTGTCCCTGGCCATGGTGGTTCTCCCTCGAAAAGGGAAGCTGACAGGGATTAGGAAAGACGAGTCTGGGGCCCAGGCTTCCGAATGGCTTCTCTTCCTGTGGCCCCTCCAGCACATCCCGAATCGGGATGTATATGGGCGAAAAAAATAAGGACGCTTCTTCTGTGCACTCGGTCGCCTCAGCTTTTGGGTGCCTCCCCACGTTTCACGCTCTGTGGCACCCAGTGTGGAGCCTGCACAGAGTAGGACTCCCACTTGTAGGGTGCTTCCAGAGTCTCCCCTTCCAACAGCCTGAGAGCTGCTGAGGGCACAGTCAAAAGGCAAAATAGCTTGATATGGGCACTGAGATCTGGGAGGATCTTAGGTGGAAGCCAGGTGCCTTTGGTTGTGTGGTTTGGGTTTCCCTAGACTGGGCCACAGGGTCACTAGAAGCTGACAGGAATAGGGTGTCTGGCAATTCACTCTTTCCTTGGGTCTATCCTAGAGTGGGGGCACACTGAAACCCCAGGGAACACCTTTCCCAAAGCTGCCTTCAGAGCCCGGAATGTTCCATGGACTTCCAGGGCCAGAAATGAGGTCCTGTTGCTTTCTGTCACGGTGTTGCAGTCTCAGGCTATAGTGGGTAAAGCCTGGAGCTCAAGGCAGGCCACCTCCCTCTCCAAGGATGAAACCCAGTGGTCTAGAACACTCCCTATTTCCTTCAATACTGAGAGAGAGGCAGAAAGGGGTTGGTGCCAGTGATAGCTAAAGATGAGGGTCCTGCTGAGGGTGGCAGCAACTTGTCCCTAGGTGTGCTTAGGGGAAGGGAACAGCTTTATCCTGGATGAGCTCACCTCAAGGATCATGCGTCTGGTTCAGCCAGGCAAGGAATTGAGCACCAGGGGCTGCTGAAGGAGACATAGTCCTATGCTTGTTTAAGGAACACATTGTGCATGGAGTGGGGATGGGGGGGGGGCAGCTCTGCCTTCCTGTGTCTATTGCAGTGACTAGAGTGAAAACGAGAGGCTGAGAGGCAATGTCTGTGACCCCAATGGCTCTGAACCAGCAAGCAACGTGCCCCCTATGCCCTGACTTGGGTCTCATCAGCTTACTCCTGGACCTCCAGTCTCCTCAGAGGGGGTTGGAGCCAGGCAGGGCCAAGAGAGAGACAAACTACCTTGTGAGCCCTATGAGGATCAATGGATGGGGTTAGGCTTTGTTGGAATTGGCAAAGACGGGGGACTGGGCTCAGCTGACCATGTGCCCCTTCTCTTTTGATGGCAGTAGGAAGACATCCTTTACCTAGCCTTGCTAGGAATTCCTCACTCTGCACTGTAAGCTCATTGTCAGAAAGACTGCCTTCCTGGAAAGCTGATGCCCACATGAGGCCTCCCTGCTGGAGGGGTTAATACATAGTAGTGGTAACTCAGATATTGCTGCCCAACTGATACCCGCTGCCACCCGGCCCAGAACCTGGGGGAGTCAATTAGGGTTCTGATCATCCTCAGAATACACTAATGTCCAGGTGTAACTAAAACCTTTATAGCCTGGCCTGGTGATGCTGTGGCCACACGCACCACTGTGGAGCAGCACTGTGTGCATTGAGGGGGTGCAGAGCCCTCTAGGTTCAGGGCCTGATTTGAGAGCAGGCGGGCAAAAGCCAGACTTGGAGATTGCAAGCTCAATGAGAGCAAAGTAGGCTCAAAAGTATTGGTTTCTAAAAAAAAAGTATTGGTTTCTGCTGCATCCTTTATATTTAAACTGAATTAAAATCATCTATCAGAGACCTAGGGGACTATGGGTCTTTTCAATTGCCACAAGGGTTTTGCTTCACCATCAGGGACCCACCCTCCACCCCATTCTGTCCTTTCCTGCTGTTGTCTCCTGTGTGCTGCATCAGAAAGATGAGCTGTTCCCCTATCACAATCTGCTGTGACCAGGACAAAGATGGAGTTCAATGTAGACAGTGACTATGCCCCATGGCCCAAGATGCCTGGTAGTGAAGGGTGATTCTCAGTAAAATCCTTGTAGAAGTAGAGCCAAAAAGGGGTCAGGGCAGCGCTCCCTCTAAGAGGCTCCTACAAAGACTGAGCCTGATGGAAGAGCAAAAGAGCTGCCCTTCCCCTGGACTGTCCAAGTCATGTCTGAACCTTGATTGCCTGGTGTTCCGGTTTGCTAATGCTGCCTTTTCACAAAACACCAGAAATGGATTGGCTTTTATAAAGGGGGTTTATTTGGATACATGTCCAAGGTAAGTCATAAGCAACTGGGTACCTTCACTGGAGGATGGCCAGTGGTGTCCGGAAAACCTCTGTTAGCTGGGAAAGCACGTGGCTGGCGTCTGCTCCAGAGTTATGGTTTCAAAATGGCTTTCTCCCAGGACGTTCCTCTCTAAGCTGCAGCTCCTCAAAAATGTCACTCTTAGTTGCTCTTGGGGTGTTTGTCCTTTCTTAGCTTCTCCAAGCAAAAGTTAGCTTTCAAAGGCTGTCTCCAAAATATTGCTCTGTAAGCTGCATTTCCTCTCTCAGCTCCTGTGCATTCTTCAAAGTGTCCCTCTTGGCTGTAGCAAGTCACTCCTCCTGTCTGAGCTTATATAGTGCTCTAGTAGACTAATCAAGGCGGGTTCTGAATGGACACGGCTACACCTCCATGGAAATTATCTAATCAGAGTTATCACCTACGGTTGGGTGGATCGCACCTCCATGGAAACTTTCAATCAAAGAATCAACACTAATACATCTGCCCATACAAGATTGCATCAAAGATAATGGCATTTTGGGGGACATAATACATTCAAACCGGCACACCTGGGTTAGGTCGCATGGACTGGTCAGGAGAGGGCACATGTTCTTCCCCTGCCCATGTTACAGACTGACTTGACTCCTCCCAAAAGATACGTTTAAGTCCCAACCCCTGGTCCCATGAATGTGACCTTATTTAGAAATAGGGTCTTTGCAAATGTGATTAGTGAAGATGAGGTCTAACCGGATTAGTGTGGATCCTAATCCAATATGACCAGTGTCTTAGAAGAGGGAAATACAAACACAGAAACAGACACACAGGGGAGAAGGCATGTAAATGGTAGAGGCAGGTGTTTCTATAAGCCAAGGAACACCAAGAATTGCTGGCAACCACCAGAAGCTAGAAGAGGCAAGAAAGTCTTCTTCCCTAGAGGTTGCAGATGGAGCATGGCCCTGCTGACATTTTGATTTTGGACTTCTAACCTCTAGAACTGTGAGACAATAATTTCTTTTGTTTTAAGCTACCCAGTTTGTGATACTTTGTTATGGTAGCCCTAGGAAACTAAGACCTCATAGAACAGAGATGGGTGGGGAGCCCTCCATGGGAACCCTGGTGGGAAGGATTGCAAGAGGAATTGAGGCAGCATTTTCTATGGTTTATTCTAAAAAATTTGCCTGCTTGTTTCTCTCCCTCTGCAAACCGAGATCATTGAGGGCAGGTCCCACACTCTTTTCTGTGCTCTAGTGCTGAGCATAGGGCCTGCCCCTCAGTAGGAGTTGGGTGCGCTGTGGCTGGAGGGGATGAGTGCATGCATGCATGAGTGAGACAGGCAAACCCAGCCTGGAGGCCCTTCTGGGGGAGTGCAGAAGGGTAAGGAAGTGGCATGTTTTGACTCGGATGCTTAGAACTTGGAGAAACCATGGCTTCATTATTTTTTCTTGTCATAACAAGCCTTCAGAAGCACAAAACTCTAATAGCAATGGGGCTTAATTAGCCTTCTTGGGAGCAATGCATGGGTGGTGGGGTTAGGCCAGTAGTAAACATTTCTGAAGATTTTTTTTAACTGGCTTTTTTTCTTCACATAATGCAAGAAAAGATTTACACACTGCAACAGAAAAGAATTATGTAGACAAGGCATCAAACGAATTCTATACTTGTTCCCTTTTCCTACTCTTCCAAGGGTCCTGGGCCAGCTGAGAACTCTAGTACACAAGTGATGTTGTCTAGGCCAGTACAGGTGGCTCTGAATAGGACAGTGGCCAAGTCTGTTGGGTTTAGCTTTATACCAGCCTGAGCTTGCTTGGGGAGCTGCTACATTCTTCATATTAGAGGGTGGTGCTGACAAACCTCGGCTAAGAAGGAAAGCCTATGCTTCTTTGAGTTTTCTTCTTTTCTCTTCAGTTCTGCTCTCTGTCCTAGAGGAGGAGTGGGGACAGGAAGCTAATTTCCTGAGTTGCTTCTCAGTGGGAGGTGTGGTAGGTCCTGGGAACACCATGGCAAAAAAAAAAGGGCACAGAGCTTAGGGAGCCCCGCAGAGGGGAGCTGGCTCTCCCTGCCTCTCTGAAGCAGTCTGAACATCATCCAGAATACTCCTCAGTCATCCTTCTCATTTCCTATTCAGGGTCTGTGCTCTGCTTCACCCCTCTTTCTTGGAGCTAATCTGCATGTTGCCTTACCCGTGGTCCAGCTCGTCTCTGGGTACAGTTTATGGGGCCCTGCCATCTCTTCATTCTTCCAAGATTTGCCTTTCTCAATTCCACTAATCCCAGCAATGAACTGACTGTAGCTAGGCCTTTTCCTACCTGAATGGATTTTTTTTTCTGATTTCATTTTCTCTCTGGTCCTCTACAAGTGTCTGAGAGCACAAGCTGGAGAAGCAGAGTGGACACATATCCATCCATCACTTCCATTTCAGTGTGTGGATTGATTCTATTCCCATCCAGCCTTTTTCCAAAATGGCTGCCAGATGTCATGCTGAAGTGGAAAGAAAAATACCCTTAGCAAGTGAAACTTAGAGGGTTGGGAAACTCCTGCAGGGTCTCCAGGTCCATCCTGTCCTTAGTAGAGCTGCAGCTAGATGCAAGAGGGAATGATACCAGGTGCACCACAGACTGGTTTGCATAAACCAAGAGAAAGAGCCACGGTTTGTTCACTTGTCATAAAGAACAGTTAAGCTTAGTAAATTCTCCTAGGTGTGTACAGATAACTCACAACTCCTACAGGGGGAGGAACTCTGTTTGCCGGTTAGCACCCTCCCTGTCATTCACTAGGTCAACAGCCTAAATGTGGAGATGCAGGAGCTGTAGCCAAAGTTCCCTCTGGGGTTCTTTTAAGCTCTTAGAAGTCAGGTGAGGGAACTGCTCAGAGCAGGTAGAGAACCCACCCCCAACCACCAGCCCCTGAGGGCCAGCCCAGGAGATAGGACAAGGCAGACAAGGTCCAGCTGTTCAGAAACCCCCAGTGTAGGTCAAAAGGAAGGAAATGACCTCTGAGACAGCGAATAAAAATGAAAGACTGGAATCAGAGCCCAACAACCAGAGGCCAGCACCAATCCTTGGCCTGCACATAGATCAGGTGTGCAGGAGTCCCCAGGTTCAACACCATTGGTGGATGTAGATGTGGACTGCTCAGGCATGTCCATTGGGGATACTCATCAGAGGAAGCGGAACTGGAAAAATTGGAGAGAAGGGGAGGGGCACCACTATTTCACAATGTCAGGTCCTCCCAGGTCCATTTATCACCAAGGCAGCAGAGACCCTGGAGGTCTGCTAACAGCCAGAGATCTACTCTGAGGAGAGCAACTCCCAAGGCCCCCTATGGCTGGGTAGGGCTAATTACCCCCATAGGAACCAGGGGCATGTTGATTTAAATCTGTGGAAAACCACAGCTCCTGTGGCTTCTTCAAAAACCAAAACCAAAACCAAGCATTCCTTCTCCTTCCAAATAGCCCAACCCACAGAGACAGATGTCTATAAAGCCAAGCCTAGGTCAGGCCACTGCCCTGCCAGTAGTGCCTGAATGTATGTTCTTCCCCAGGGGTAAGGCATAGCACAAATTCCCTAAATCCCAGACCATCCACCAGAGAGACACTAGTAATAGAGGTACCGTGTGTGTGTGTGTGTCAGACACTTGTTCTTGTATTTTACCTACATCAGACACTCCACCCTCACAACCCCCATGTTAGAGAGGCAACTAACTTCACAGACTAGGAAATGGAGGCTTGAGAGCCTAAGTCAATTGCCACTGTCCCAGCCAGGAATGGCAGGGCTAGGATGTAGATCCTTGTGGAGCCTACACTAGATGTGCACATCCAATCACCAGAATCACCAGCTAATTCAAACTCTGCAGCACAGGAGGAAACAGCGAGGACCATCTAAAGGCAGGCAGAGGAGCTCTTTTCATCCTTGGCAGTCAGCTCAAAGGACAGATGACTTCAGGCAGCTTAGCTCAAAGGACAAAAGATATAAGGTCTGGAGAAAACATCGAGAAGTGGGGGCCCTGCATTTCCTCTTACTCCTCCATCCAGAGCCATCAGACTGATTATCAGTCAGTGTTCATTGGGGTCCATGGATTACCCCAGGTCAGGTAAGAACTGCTGACATCCCAGCTGATACATTCCTTATCATTAGAAGAATTAAATGGGTTTGTAAAACAGGTCCAAGTTACTCAAGCTCTTCTACATAACCATGATTTATAAAGGCATGAGTGGTTTGGAATATAGTTTAGCTCTTCTAGGAAATTATTTTCCCTCAGCAAAGCACAGGCTCACATGGGGATCCATGAGGTATACCATCCTGAGAAGTGCTCAAACACTGAGGTAAACTTGAGGTAATGAAAAAGTAATCTCGTGAGCTCTGAGGTTAACAAAGAGGCAGCCTGCAGCCCCTCATCTAAACTGTCCCTGGGGTCACAGCTCAAGGCCTCCAAGAAACATCAACTACTCTTCTTCATCTTCAAGGTCACTGCTCTGGGGCTGCTGAGGAGACCTTCCAGCTGGCTTCAGGCCAGTTCTGACACACTTTCCACCTCTCCCTGGAGGGCTTCCTGAGACACCTTCGGGTGGGACCAGGCCTTGGTGTGAATCCCCAATGGTTCCCAATGCCATCTGCATAAAGTCTTCACTCCCCAGCTGGCCCCAACAATCGGCATCCTCTACATCTCCCTCCTTAGGCGACCTTATGACTCTAAACACCCTTGTTAATTTGCCTTTCCAAGTCTTACGCATGCTTCGAGGCCATACTCCGATGGCCCTTAAGGCCTCACCCCAAGACGCTTGCCCACTATGGCACTGAAGTTACTTGTGGGCGCGTCCCCGGTCTTGAGCTTCCCAGGGCAGGGCACGGTGCGTAGTCCCATGGCCTCTTCTAGGGGCCAACGGCCCTCCGATCCGGCTTCGTAGAACATTCCCGCCAACCACCCACCAGCCCGGCCCGGCCCGGCTTGGCCTCGGGCTCCAAGCAGTACATACAAGCTGCGTAAACCACGGAGAGCGCATGCGCAGTCGCTGCCGTCGGTTTCCCGGCGACCTCACGACTGGAGCGTGGACACGCGTCCTCGCAGGCTGGCGGGAGCGCGCGCGGTGTGGTGGTGGGGGGCGTGTGCGGGAAAGAAGTTGCACGAGCCGCGCATGCGCGGCGGCAGGAGGCGGCGCGGGCCGAGTTGGGAGATGGCGGCGGCAGCGGCGCGGAGCGTGTGAGCAGCCGCCCGGGAGTCGCCGGCCCGGGCCCAGCGCGACCCTGACCCGGCCCGCCCACCCGCCATGGGTAACGAGGCCAGCTTTGAGGGTGGCGCTGGCGACGGGCCGCTACCTCCTGGAGGCGCGGGTCCCGGCTCCGGCCCCGGCCCCAGCCCCGGCACAGGGAAGCCTTCTTCAGCACCGGCCGGCGGAGGACAGCTCCCCGCGGCAGGTGCTGCGCGGGCCACCGCGGGACCCCCCGGCCCAGGGTCTGGCGTCGGCGGACCCGGTCCAGGCAGGTAAGCGTGGGTTGCGGCGCCCGGGGGCGGAGAGCTGCAACCTAAGGCCAGGGCCGGGGCGCGCGACCCCGCGGTCTAATGTAGACTGTGAGGTCCTACCTCTGGCCACACTTCGAACCCTGCGGGATTGGCGTGAGCGGGCGGTCGCGGGAAACGGTCCTCCCTTTCCAGCCGTTCTGCCATGGCGAAGCAGGATGGCGAGTGCAGGGTCAGTGGGGCCTGTAGACCGTGACTCGGTCACGAACCCCAAATTCGCTTGCCCCCAACGCTTGGGCGGGACCGCTCAGGAGGGGCTTATGTAACCTCAGCCTGCTCGCCCCGCACTGGGGAGCAGTGGGGTGGAAAACGTAGGCATGTGTCCATTGTGTTGGGCCGAGGAAAGAGCACAATGGGAGTGGCTGTCAAGGAAGATAAGTGTCACTGCTAGAAACGGAAAGATAAGGAAATAGTTGAACCATGAACTTGGTCATGCGCTTTCTCCAGGCATTTAGTGACTATAATCATCTTTGGAGGAAGGAAAAATGCCCACTGGACACCAAAGCTTATTTAGGCCCAACAATACTAACAGGATCATGTGCTTTCATTAAGGTTTAGTGAAATGCTTTGGAATGAAGCAAAAATGCTACTGAATCAACTAGCACCAAATACATTCCTGTTGCTTTATGATTTAGTTAGTACTTCAAACCAGTGAAAAAGCTGAAATCCACATAGAATGCCTTAAACAGAACATACTTGATCAAATACCATGAAACCAGCTTGTTTAAAATGTATGCCAACTGAGGTCCTGCGAAACAATCAAATGGCAGTAGATATAAGGAAGGAAATGCCAATATATAATGAATCAGTAGACTGAAAACTCAGGAGAGATACCAAGAGATGACAGGGTAAAATGGAAGGCATTATCTTGACACCAAATAGGTCTGGGGTGTAGCAAAACCCAGGTTGGGGAGGGTGGGTGCTATGTGAGTTTGCTGATACATACTGTCTTGGCTTTTCCATGTGGGAGCACATAGCCTGTGAGAGAACAAAATTTTTGATTTTTCAGCTGTCCTCTCATGCGTTTATTTCCTCAGAAGTCATTTCTTAGACAACTAATAGTCATGAGGGACTCTTAGTAGCTTGAAACCTACCACAGACAGGCTGGCATGTGAGCATCCCATTTCGAGGTGGGATTTGCCCATTTTACATTAACTATTACAGTAAAGCAGTTCAATGGCACACAGCTCTTAGCATGGCAAATATTATCCATTTTGCTGCGTATTGAGCTGCTGTTGGGTTTTAGCTTGAGGGAGGCTCACCCAGACTTTAGTGCTCTCCCTCCAAGGGAAAGCGTCTACAACTGATGGAAAATTTTGAGAGTTCTTTAAATGGGGAATTTACCATTTCTCATCCAATTGCCAAACAGGCTGCTCTGCTTGTAGTGTATCTGATGATGCAGAGCCCAGTATATGGAATTCTGGAAAACTTGGGGAGCTTAGAGGAGCAGGAAGGAGGCTGGAATCGACTGTTCATAATTCCTTTTTTTGTTTCATTCCTATCCCAGCTCTGCTTGCCACAGGGCAGACTCATGAGCTGCTGTGGGTGAGGGAAACCATGGCTCCTGCTGGGCTTACCAGTCATGGGATCTTTCACCTGGCTGTGGGCAAGGCTCATACTTGGACCTGTGATGCTTAGGTCCTGTGGCTTCCAGGCTTGGGGGTGTGGGCTGGCTATTTGTCACCAAAGCTCAGATCTGGGGCCTCTTAGGAGGTGGGATCTACTCTTCTGGTTGAAATTCAGCTTGAATTTAGCTGAACAGCACCTCCATGATCTGTTTCTCCTTCAGCATCAGAACCGCTTCTACTTCCTCCCACCAAAGCATCTCAGGTACCTGATGCCAAATTTAGCATGTTCTGTACTGAGCTGCTGCTAAACAGATTGGCCCATTGATGGAGAAAAAGCCCTGTGGCAAGTGCATCTGGGCATTCAGGAAAGAGCATTGGCAAAGGGGTATGTTTGTTTCAAGCAAGCTTGTAAATTTGGGGATAGTCGGAAAACTCATAGAGGTGGGTAGAGGGTTAGGTAATAGGAAGATCATTTTATTAAGCCCAGAAGGAGAATGAACTGAGGTACTGGGGGAGTCGAAGACCTGATGCAATATAATCCTCTGGTTACCCCAGGCTGACTTGGGCTCTGTGTTGGGGACCATTCCAGCATTTGCAGCTGAAAAGCCTGTGAGCAGTGTTGCCACACCCACAGTGCTGCCTGTCAGCCCACTTCAATGATACAGAGCTTTGGGCATCAGAGACTCTTGCAAGGCAGAGCCCTCAACTTCTGGTCTCAGTGTCACCACATAAGGTTGTGTAGGCTGTGCCTTTCTGAAGGAATGCCAGATCTGGAGAAGGCTGAACTTTATGTCAAGCTCTACTCTCCAAGCTGTGTGCCCATGTGTGTGTTCTGTCCTCCTAGAAGAAGGAATGCCTTTCATTTGTTCATTCATTCATTCACTTATTGTTTTTTTTCTTTAGAAAAAATGCAAACATCATCTTTATTGTTAATATCTACATTTGGTTCTGTAAACAAAATTGGCAAATAATTCTAAGAATTCATTCACTTATTTTTATGGAGGTATGCCTAATGAACAATGAGGTGCACATGCTGATGGTGTTTACCAATACATACACCCATGGAATAGCACCAGATCAAGAGAGAACTTTATTAGTACCTCAGAAAACACCTTTTTGAAAAATTGCACAAAGGAGCCATTTGGACCAGTGGCAGCCTATCTAGTCTATACCAGTCCAGTGGATCTGCACATGTTTTGACATTTTCAAATTGATCTTTAGTCAGTCAGCCAAAGTGTATTTACTAGCAGTCAAGAGCAAGTACTGTGCTAAGTACTGTGGAGGGTCTGGAAGGGTATATGATGCTCCCCTGTGCTCCAGCACCTAACACCTGGCTGGTTGAATAGTTTTTGAAGAGCCAAATCATGTAAGGATCCTAGGAGAGATACTATGGGCAGCCTAGTGTCTGAGAAATGTCAAATAGGTAGTATGTATAGAAGGGCTGTCAAGTGAGAAGAGTGGAAAGGCAGAGCAAGGCTTCAGGGGAGGGAGAGACCCAAGGAATCCTGGAAAAATCCTGGGGTTAGGAGAGGTAGAAAGAGGGAGAAGTGGCATGCAGAGAGTGGTCAACACAGGCGGGGGTAGTGAGCAGAGAATGGCCTGAGGCAAGAGCTGGGATGAAGCCAGGTGAGGCATCTTTTTCCTTCATTATCCATCAAAATGTGTGATCAACACCAAGGTTGCCTCTTACTCACTTCCAGTCCATATACCACAGAGACACTTTGAGACAGAAACAGCTGGCCACAGAGAGCCTGGTCATATGTTGGAAGATGAGTGAGGCTGCTCTGAGAACCACTTCTGGAGTTCTTTTCTCAAATGAACCTGTCAGGCATATTATCTCTGGACTGGGATTAGCTAGACTTCTTGTACCATATCAGCCAACAGACAGGCTCTAGAAAAATTTAGGACTAATTTGTAAAGATAAAATGAAAGGACATAATTGCTAGGTTGGAAATAATGATCTTCTATCATTTAGAGATCTTGTTTGGCCCCAGTGGCTAGAATCTCATGGAGGGCATGTCCTAGGGTCTGCAGTAAAGTGACTTGACACTCAAATGGTGATATCAAAATTTCAACCAAGAGAGGCAATGAAATTTGCATTACTTGTCAGGGAGAAAGGAGCAGTTTGATGATACAGCTGTTCATGGGCATTAGTAAGATTGATAAGATGCTGTTGATTGGAGCCTCCCCCCCTCCACTGATGGTTGAAAAAAAATTATAGTTGGTTATCCTAAGAAGAGGCTATAAGGAGAAAGTCTAACTATTTTTTAAATTGTTTATTATGGAAAATTTCAAACATTCACAAAAGTAGAATCGTCTAATGAACTCCCATGTTTCCATCGCCCAACCACATCCGTCATCGACTCATGCCGCTCCTATTACATCTTTCCCCCTCATTCCTCAATCCCATGGAAGCAAATTCCAGACAGTCCAACACTTTAGTGTGTATCTCTTAAAGATAAAGACTTTGTATAAACCTAACCAAAGTAGCATGATCACATCTAAGCAGGTAAACAGTCCCTTCTTAATCTTAGCAAATATCCAGTCAGGAGTCCATTTTCTGATTGTTTCATAAATTTATTTTTAGAGTTGGTTTGTTTGAATTGAGATCCTGACAGGGTCTACACATTGCCTTTGCCTGATATATCTCAAGTTTCCTTAAATCTATAGATCCCCTCTCCTTTTTTTCACCCTTGTAATTTATGTATTGGAGAACTGTGTCATTTGTTCCATGGTTTCTCATATCCTGGGATTATGCTGATTGCATCTCTGTGATGTCATTGAAGTTGTTTCTCTGTTCCATATTTTTCCTGTGAACTGAGAATTATATCTAAAGGCTATTCTGATTCATATTCCATTTTTTGGCATAAATTCTAGCTCTTTAAAAATAGGTTTGTTGAGGGCTTCAGACATGAGGAAGCTGGGATGAGTTCACTGAAAGTAGAGCTAGGCTTTGGACTAGTTTGGGAGCCAGAGAAAAAAATGCAATGGACCACTTTTCTGTTCTTTTTCTAAAATTCTCCTTTTTCTGAGTTGATTTGGTTTGGAGTTTAGGAAGGCCAAGCTTTCAGAGGCTCCTGGGTTGTACCTTTTCACCCCAGCTTGGAGGAGTCCTCCCTCTACATGTGTAAGAGGTTGCTAAGAGATGGGATTAGGGGGGCTCAATGAATCGTCTCCCTTTTCATGGGTTCTGCATGTCTAAATGAGGCCCTTTCCCTTTGTTAGTGATGGGAGTGGGGAGAGAAAGGCCCTGCTGTGTGGGGGCTACTTGAGGGGACTCTACTTCTAGAGCCTGAAGGCTGTGTGTAGTGAATGATGGCTGATTATGGAGGTAGGCCGACAAAACTGTGGGTGCCTGCTTCATCACAGACTCTTTGTTAGGTGTTTGACACACACGGATTCCTCATTTCACCTGCCTGGCCATGCAGCTCTTTCAGGCCCTGTCTGTCCTGGCCTTACTCATCCTTCCTGCCTGAGCACTCACTTTTTTTTTTTTAAATGGTGAAGTGGTAACTAAGACCTGCATGTCTGCAGGAAGGGCTGAGAATTATTTTAGGACACAAGGCTCTTCTGGTAAGCTGAGACTTGAGGAATAGTCTAGCAGTGGGAGCTTCTGCCCCAGGCCCCTCATTTGGTGCCAGGGACATGCCATATGGGTGTTGACACTGCAGTCACAGGACTTACTCAGTCTACTTTCTTGCAGGGACCTCTGCTGTCTCTGTTCACCAGCATAATGGTGAACAGTTGGCCATAGTGGGGGAATGAATTGGGATGTTGGCCCCTGGCACCCTGCCTGTGGGGGGAGGGGAGTGGCATTCTTGTGCCTCTCCCCGATCCCCTTCCCTTATGGCTCCTTCCCTGCAGATTGGGCCCCGAATGTGTGTCTGTCACTTCCTGGCATTTTCTCAGCCCATTTGTCTTATGCTTTAGGTTCTGGTCAGCTGTGCCTGTGGGTTGAGGCTGGTGAGCATACTGCCTGACTCATTTGTGCTGTGCCTTGGGCCCCCAGGCTGGTCATAGGGCTGCTGTGGTCTCTCCTTCCTGTTCTTGGCTCGAGAGTCCTATAGAGAGCTTACTCTAGCAGGGACCCCTTACCTGGTTCTCTCACTTCTCTCTAACAAGCGGGACACACAGGCACATTGGCAGTCTTCAGGGAACTCTAGGTTGCCCCTGGGATCAAATCCAGAACTGCTTGATGAGGCTTGGCTGTCCCTGAAATGGCTGGGGCTGCTTGCAGGTAAAGAAAGAGGTAAGGAAAGAATTTTCCCTGAGAAGAAGTAGAAAGGACTTAGTACAGAATGCTGAGGAGATCAAAGAGCCTCAGCAGCTTGTCCAGTAGCTCATGTAAGGATCACCCCACCTGGTCCCATCCAGGACTGCCCCTGTACCCAAAGAAGCCCAAGCTCTCCAGTTCCACCAGCTCACAGAGGGGGCCATCCCTCCTAAAGATTCCGGAAGACCATTAAGACATTTGCTTTGGAAGAAAGGGAAGGTGAGGAAATTTCCTGAGAGTCACACTGATGTATTCATACATGCAGGTAGGTAACAAGAGTCGCCTACACTTTTTGTATATGGGAGCATGGGAGTAGCTGTGAGGGATTTCTACATTTATTCAATTCTAC
>PVKY010003208.1:0-22463 GCA_004027775.1 Bradypus variegatus | reverse complement strand
TGTTGACCGTAGGTGGAAACCGGGCCCCTCAGGCGAGGGTTGTAGTGTGTTGTGGTTCATCAGTCGTGAGTTTTTAGAGCCACAGACCTGGTCTCCACGGCTCTCTTATTAGCCGCTTCCACTTTCGGAAGTACCTTAATTTCTTTGATTTGTTTCTCTGTAAAACTAGGATAATATTCTTCCTGGGATTGTCTTGAGTGTATATAAAACTGATGCTATTTATAAGAAATATTAAGTGGATTTATTGAATAATAATTTGCTTGTCTAAGAATTTAGTAGAACTTTAAGGAAAAAAATTATTTGGCTCATGTCCCTTAAATAATCTCTTGTTAGAGCCAATGCTGTGGGGGCTCCTTAGCCCCAGGGGTACTCCCGTTCATTTAAAGGGTCTCCAGATGTCAGTAGTTGTTTCTGGGTGATGATACTTGTTGGTGATTTTTAAATTCTTTTTTATACTTTTCTATATATTTTTTTCAAAAGGACAGTGGGGATTTTAATGGGGGAATAGAGGATATTAATTTTATTTACTATTAATATTAACTATTTAAATTGGTACAATTGGTTTAACTTGATTAGACATGTTGCCTAATGTGGGAAATGAAATGGTTATCCCATCTCTAAAAGCCTTTTTAGTTCTTTTGCTCGTGAGGATGTGACATTGGTTGTAAAGGTTTGGAGGGATAGAACTTCCCTGAATCTATTTTTGTTTTGCTCTGGTTTGTTAGGAAAAGATACCGAGGGGAGTGGGCAGCCCGAGGAGGGACCGGGAAGGAGCGTGGGAGGACTCCGGAGGTGGGCTCCTGAGTTAGCGATGGATGGAGGACTTCACACTTACGATGTCAGGCTGCCTCACCCTGGACAGCCTCCTGCCCGCTCCAGGATCAGGGGGAGAGTTCTTCAAGCGATACTGCTTGGAGCTGACCTGGAGTCTGGCTGCCTGCAGGGCCCCCAGCAGCCCTCTGCTATTACAGCAGGAGCCCTGTGTTAGTGTCCCTGTGGTACAGGTGAGGACGCTGAGGCCGTGAGGAGGAGGTGGCTGGGCCCAGGCCCACACCACTGGCCAGGGACAGAGCTGTGCTTGGCGGCCGCTGCCTTGTGTGAGTGGGTGGATAAAGGTTTGGGGAATCAAAGTATTGAAACTTCTCCACTTTTGCTAGAGAGGAGGACTCCAGGCAGGAGTTTGTGGTACTCTGGGGATATTAATTGAACAGATACTTACTGAGCGCTTCCTTTGCACCAGGGGTGTGGAAGTGAACAAGACAGAGAAGGTTCTTTCCCTCAAGGAGCGTTTATTCCACAGAGGAACCAGAAAATAAGCAAGTAGACAAACAGACAAGGTGACTCCAGATTGCTGTTGGTGCCACAAAGAAAATTACCTGCTCGGTGTAGTAGCTTGCCAGAGGTGGGTGCCCATGCAGCAGTGTGCCTCTCAGAGCTTAGTGCCATCACAGTTCATGGTGCTGGGTGTGGTTTCCCAAACATTTTTCTCCAGCCCAGTATATGCTGAATTAAAGGGCAGAATTAAGCTCCACAAAAATGAGTTTATTATGCAAATCTTCAGAGTTATCTGTTGGGTTCTTTTGAAATTATAGTATGGGAGTATGTTCTCTGCTGAAGAAATAGAGCCAAACAGAAATAATATTTTAAAATTAAAAAAAAAAAAATCAAAGGCAGCCACCACATATGCAGGGTTTTTGCACATCGGGGTGTCTGGGCTGACGAGTGGCCCCTGGCCACTGTCTGGGATGCGCTCCTGGCTCATCTCCTTTGGTTTGGCTGTTGGGGCCCCAGGTGCCACGTGTCATTTTCTTTCTTTGTCATTTTGTAGAGTCTGTGTCAGGAGTCGCAAATTATGTAAGTACTTGAAAGGGATTCATATGTGAACCTAGTGTACAAAAAAGGGAAATTTTCATACTGAGGGCTTTCTTGGTGCCAGACTTCATTTTATAGCCTTGTGCATTTGTTTATAAAGAAAAAGAGAAGTACGAGTTAAGTAACTTGTCCAAAGTCATGCAGGCAAGAAGTGTTAAAGCCTCGATTAAACCCAGGCCAGTCTGCCTCCAGAGCTTAAGCGCTCTTCCTTTTCAGCTCGGTTGGTCTTTATGGTCCATTTCACAGCAAGGAATAGCCACGAATTTTTAGAGCTGAACCTTCAGGAAGCCCTCTGATCTTCTCTAGGTTTTCTGGTTGCAAGTGTCTAGAGAAATTAGGTTTCTGAAAGCAACTGCTCAGGGGGAGTGTGCTTTATGGATGTGTGTAAGTAAAGTTAATACATTCCTGATGTATCTTTTGATTAAGTGGAAGACAACCTGCTATTTTCTATTTAAGTGATTTAATAGAATTAGGATTAATATAGAAAAGTTGTAGATTAACTTGTAAAATACATGTTGTTTTAGTTTCCCTGCTCTTTATCGGGTTTGCTTTCTGTCCATATTGCATTGTAGCTGGCCTTTAATTTGGTCCTTTAAACTTTTTTGTGTAAGATCAGCCAGATTCTTTAATCTTAAAGAAAGTAAGTGAACTAGATTCCTGACTGGCTGGCTGCTTAATTTCCTCTATTTTACATTAAAACATGATTATGCTATAGTTTAGTACTGTGATTCATTATCCCCTGAAATCCTTTCATTTTGGATCTGTTTTATTTAAAGTATGTTTTCATGCTCAAGTAGGAAGATGTACCTACACTGTCTGGCATGGCAGCTGCAGCCACATGGCTCGTAAGCACTTGGAACGTGGCTCATCTAAAGTGAGAAGTGTTGCAAATGCAAAATACACACTGGATTTTGAACTTAGTGTGAAAAAAAATGTAAAATATCTTTTTTTATATTGATGGCATGTTGAAATGATAGTATTTTAGAGCTATTGGGTTAAATATTACTAAAATTAATTTCACCTTTTTGCTGTTTTTAATGTATGTGGCTACTAGAAAATTTAAAATTACATCTGTGGCTTGCATTTGTGGTTTACATTATGCTTCTCTTGAACTGAGTGCTAGGATGTGAAATCAGTAGCGCCAAATAAATTATAGGCAACAGGAATTTACCAAGGAATTTAGCCAAACCTGGCATATTGGTATGTGGTATGTTAATTTCTTCTTCTAAAGACTAGGGCCCACCTAATTAGACATTCACCATAATAAAAATGTTTATTTAAATACCTGGACCGTACTGCCTGGGCTTAAGGAAAATCCGTCTTGCTTGAATAACAAAGTGGGTACCTGAGCCCCCTGTGCAGCTTTCCCCCAGGTGCAGCTGTTGCTGGGGTAATGATTTAGAGATTCATTAGGATGATGGGTGAAAGAAACAGAAACTGAGGTAACTTCTGGGAGCTGGGCATTTCTTTTCATGGGGAAGTGTGAGCAGCATTAACTCTTGTTTAGGACATTTTTCTTTTATTTTATTTTATTGCAAATACGGTAATAATTTGAAACAAAATTTTAAAACGTGTTTCTTGCTCTCTCTCCATACATAATGTGTGTGTGTGTGTGTGTGTGAATTTTTTTCTTGGTGAACTTTTCTTTTTTGGCCTTGATGTAGTTTCATATTAGAGAATTGATTAAGATGAGCTTATTTGAGTAACTTATTTTAGATTTTCTTAAATAAAATAAAAATTATTAAGCTTAATAGGAGTGAAGTCTGTTAAGCCACATAGTAAATTTGTCCATAGTAGGTATGAGGCATTTATACATCTGACAGCCCTCGTGTTACCCCAAAGGAGCTGAAGGATTAGTTGGAGTCTGTGTATCATGATCCATGGATGGGTTTATAGTTGTCAATTTTTTTAAACATAAAATGCTGTTATCAAGGTCATCTGCTAAATATGGTCAGAAATTTAAAAATCCTTACTCCGTTATCAGTGTTTGACTTGTCACTCGAGGTCCCTCCTGCAGTGGATGCTTTAGTCTGGCAGCCAGGGAACAAGGCAGGTCCAGGTCAGCATGGCTTTGTCACTCTGCGATTGACCTCCTAGCTCTGCTTCCTGGCACCACGGCCAGGGAGAAGGTGAACTCTGTAAATTGGCCTGTTAAAGGGATTATTCAGCCTAGGGCTCTCAACTTCTCGTCTACATAAAACTCTTTATCTGTTTTAATGTTGATTTCATAGACCCTTCTGCTGAGGAGTTGCGAAAGCTGATGATACTGCACGGAGGCCAGTACCATGTGTATTACTCCAGGTCCAAAACAACACACATTATTGCCACGAATCTCCCTCACGCCAAAATTAAGGAGTTGAAGGGGGAGAAAGTAATCCGACCAGAATGGATTGTGGAAAGGTAAGTTATGTTTCAATTGTCATGTTTTTTGTTTTTTGTTTTAATTTGGAACACTTAAATTTCTGTTGTAGATACTTGTCCTGATTTCTCTTACATTGACAGGGTAAAAAATAATGTCCTAAATAACATTACTGCACTCTTTAAGCTCACATTGATATTCAGGTAGCCTAGGATTTGGCATCCTACTAAACATAGCCTGTTAGTGTCCTTGCCATCTCCACTACCAGGAGTTAGCAGGAGCAGGAAGAAGTGACTGGAAGGGTGACGAAACATGTTATTCAACACATATTCGAGCACCTATTATGGGCCAGGCAGTGTTCTGTGTACTTGAAATATCAGAAAACAAAACCAAGATCCCTCCCCAATGGCTTATAACTAATGTTTTGTAAAAAAGTGTATTCTTGAGCTAAAGGAGCTAAAGAATGACTAGCTTAGCTCTCATCTGGAGTGAAAAAAAAAAAACAACACAAAACATAATCTGGACCATAAGGAAAATGGGAAGGAAATATGTGTGCATTTTCTTTTTGAGCTGCTGGTGTCTCGAGTGGTCGGAATATTTAGGTAGTGGGCGTGAGGAAGAGGGAGGGTGCGGTCTGAATGGTAGCATAGTTGGTAAAGGGCAGCTCCATTTTCTTGGCACACAGTTAGAGCCTTCTTTCTGGAAATCTGTTTTTGAGCAAGGAAGAGGACACTTGCTGGATGAGTGGGTGGGTGTGCTGGTGTCAGAAGCTGCTTTTTTAAACAGAGAAGGAATGTACCATTGACTAGGTTTGGAGAAGACATTGGTGTGCTGAATTATTTCACATAAAGAAAATGCTATTACTGCAATAAAAAGTTTAGGATAGAAAACAATATAGTGATTTTATGTCTCTTTTTGTAAAAAAGTGATCTTTTTTACAAATCTACTTAACAGCTGTCAGAATAAAGTCATTGGCAGTGGATAGCAGTAAGTGATTCAGAGAACTGTTGGATACAATGTTTTATTTTAGAGAGAACTTTACTGGAGCTGTAGGACAAAGCAGGAGGTAGGATTCCCTAAAGTAGGTGAGTGTGTCATTTGCAATGAATATGTGTCTGGTCCTTTGTATAGAATGTAAACTCTTCGTACACATCAGAATATACTTTCAGTGCACTTGGAAAACAAGGTATAAAGACTCCTGTAGTAATATTTTTAGTGAAGGGTTTCCTTTATCAGTTCCTTTGGGTTTGAAAGTTCAGATTTTGATATTTGCCGCCTCCCCCCCCCTTTTTTTTGAAAGCAGAATCGTAGAGAATGTAGATCTAGTCCCCTGTGCTTAGGGTACACGTTGGGAAATCAGAGAATATTAGAAATTAATCCTTGAGAGATTTTTTTTGTAAGATTTTTTAAAAAGATAATTTCAGATAATGTTACCTTCCATGTATCTGTAGATAGATAAAGGGAAAAGCCGGGATAATTATGAGTACCCAACTAACATTTAATGGTTTGGGCTATAAATGAAAGGTTTTTCTTGTCTAGCATTATTATAGCACTTTGGGCTTTAATTCTTTTTACCAAGTATCTCTCAGGATATCTGATTTGAGACCTCCAGGATTTAAATTGGCTGTCTTATTTTACAACACTCTCCCTGGACCTCCTTGTAGAAACCTAAGAATCCTGTTTTGCAACATGGCTCTTCAGGGATCGGGTGAGATCCCGGGCCCTGGTGTGGCCACTGTTGGCCGTGGAAGAGCGTCCAGACGGCTGTGGGGGGCATTCCTTCTCTTCATTGCACCTGCCAAACTGCGTGTAGTTTGACTGTCTTCTTATCCCTGGGTTAATGCTCTAAAGGATGGAAAGGGTAGTGGGTGAAGTTCGGATTCTCTTCCAGTTGGTCATTAGAGGGGAAGAAAAGAGTGAGTTGAGGTAGCCGGTGTAAGAAGACAAACATAGGCAGGCAGTTGAGATCAACTTTTAAAGGGAAAAAAAGTTGGTTTTGTGTCGTATAAAGTAAATTAACAAATGGTCTAATTTTAGGATTTTGATTTGAATATTTGTAATTCTGTAATCTTGGTAAAAATAACTTTTAGGCTGATAAGGTTGTCTCCTTGGCTAAATGAAAACTGAAATGTATTGTCAGGAATACATTCTTCACCATCAGAATTTAGGAGTTTTAGCATTTGGATATAGTTTAAGGTACTTGAGGTGAAATTGCAAAATACATACTGCTATAATTACTCAAAGGACATAGTCTGTACCATATGCCAGTTTTGTTTTGCTTTTAGAGTATATCATAAGTATATTTTCCTGTGTTCAAGTTACTGACTCGGATATGTTGGTTTTCAGTAGGCCAATTCAGTCATTTCTCATATGGCTGTTATTTTTAAAATGTTTTGGGACATGCCATTTCCAATAATAAAATGTCAAAACTCTTGAATTTACGGGACAATAAGAAAAGTTTTTTGGTCTGTTATTTATTATTTTTTCCAAAATAATTAAGGAATTATTTCCTTAGTGTTATTGTAATATATACTAATGAAAACAGAAATGTTATGTGAAATTCTTCCTGATGTTCAAGGTGGCTGTTTAAAGTTAATGTAAATATATAAGTACATGAAATGAAGCTTGTTTTCCCCCAGTGTTGAAGTCTAAGTCAGCGTTGCTTTGTTTCAGCGTTAGAGCCGGACGCCTCCTGTCGCACGTCCCCTATCAGCTGTACACCCAGCAGTCCAGTGTCCAGAGAGGCCTCGGCTTTAAACCTGTGCGCAAACCCGAGGACCCCCTGCCGGGTGCGAGCAGTGTGGCCGAGCAGTTCAGCAACAGGGTGTAAGTTTGTCTCGCCTGGGGATACTGCAAAGCTGATTTTGAGCAGTGAGTATGACCCCTGCTCTGCTGAAGACAGAAACACATATCAAATCTGGCCAGTCCCCCTATATTAAACATGCTGAAATGTGTCTGTGTCTGCTGGGGGTTGTCTTACCTAAAAATTATTTTATGACAGTTTAATCAATGAAATGTAAATAATTATTTTTCTAATTGTAATATATCCCAGTGTTAAACCAGTGGTTCTTAATTTAGTAGGGGTAAATTTTTTCATGGATTTACCTGAAAGTAATTAAGTCCGCAGAAGTAATTTGCTATGGAATGTCACATTTTCAAAAACTGAATTAACTGTACGAGCTATACTTTTGTCAGGTACTGTGCAAAG
The DNA here is from genome assembly GCA_004027775.1 of Bradypus variegatus. NCBI lineage: Eukaryota > Metazoa > Chordata > Mammalia > Pilosa > Bradypodidae > Bradypus > Bradypus variegatus. The sequence goes on along the minus strand of PVKY010003208.1, from coordinate 15,024 downwards.
AAAGACAGTTAAAGAAAAAGTTAATATTTCCAGGTTATTTGTGAAAACTTCCAAATTCATAACAGTTCTAAATATGTAAATATTTTATATCAATGGAAGCTTTGTTGGTAACTGTTGAGTTTATAGAGTTGGGGGTGTCTAGACTTTTTTCCATGTTCGGCTGATTTTTTAAAATATATTGATTTGCACTTTAATTGCGATAGTCCTGGGTAGTAAATTAGTTTCACAGTTAATTGGTGTGTTGCCTTAACTTGTATATCAAGTGGTTCATTATCATTAGTCTCCTCCCTATTTATTAAATTGCTTGCTTTGGGAGTTGGATATATTTTTTTCCAAAAGACCAGGAGTCTAATTAACCTGGGAGGATCCAATATCACTACCTTCTGTAATTTTTGTTGTCATTTGTTATTTAACTTGTATTATATAAGTATATTCATGTTTTTCATGTTACCAAAACTTAATTTTTTAAATACTGCCAAGGTACAACAAATAATGTCAGAAACACCTTTTCAAAGAATACACAGCTTCATATTTTTTTTCTTGCCTACACTAATAAAAGTAGGAAATAGATTTGTGGTTTTTGAAATTCTTCTTTGTGCCAATTTTAGGAAAAATTTACCCATTAGCGTTTACTTCTTAATATTTACGCTCTTGTCCAGTAAATGTTTATCTACCAGTGATATATTTCCAGTACAGCTACTTTGCAAATATCCATTTGTGTAGCCTGAGAAACTATAGCTCAAAAAGAATGTTTAACCACAGTGTATTTTCTTGCCAGCATATGCCTTTCTGTTACATGGGTTGCTATTGTAAATGTGAAGAATCCTCATGTTTCTTTCACACAGAAAACTATATGTAAGACATTTCTGATTGCTTCCGTGATCTTTATTTTGGGGGATGTTCAATATGCTTTATAAAATTACTTTGAAATGCTCTTATGTGACTTTCTGTCCCCTTACTTTCTCTCTTTCTTTAGGATCAGACTTGTAGCATGTAACATGTTATCCTTTCTTCCCTCTCTCTTTCAATTGTTCCCAGTTCTTTTTTCCCTCTCACTTTTGTGATCATCTGTGGACTACAACCACCCAGAGCTGGCTGTTATACTCCACGAGATGCTCACGCAGAGCCCGGGCCTTGTATGCAACTAAGAGTAAAACTAAGACTAAGAATTTAAATAAAGTTTCTCATCATTTCTGTGGAGTTATTCATACTGTATTCATTGTATATTTATTGCCCACTTATCAAATGCCAGGCCCTGTGCTATGAACATTTGGAGTTTATAGATTCCAATTAATTTGGTGGGAAAAAGGGTTTTTTGTTCTACAAAGATTCCATTGTATTTCTTCTTTGGAATGTCTAAAGTGAAAAAAAAAAAAAAGGTGTGTTAATGTTCTAGAATTTTCCTAGTTATTTTGCTACTTTGATTTGTTGGAACAGAGAATATAAGGGTTGTGCTTTAATTTCTCCATTTTTAGGTGGGGAGCAAGTATCAAAGTGTTTATCACAGAGAATATGTTAAAATGAAAACAAATTGTTTGGGCCCCTACGTCAGAAATTATTAATTTAAAAGACAATTTTTTCCTGCTTTAGAAGTCACATCCTTAAGAAGACTGAGCCGGAACGTGAAACCAGAGCCAACAGAGAGGGCAGCTGGGATGAAGAGGATGCCGGCGGTGGCCCTGATTCTGTGGAGCCGGAGCGGGCCTTGCTGGGAAGGAAGCAGAACGGACTCCCGCTCCCTGGCCCTGGCGCAGCCGTGTGCAACGGACATGCCTGCAGCTCGAATGGTGCCTTATCGACCCAGGAGTGCTGGGTGCCCGCAGGGAGCAGCGCCACCAGCAGTCCCCCTGCGGACCCTGCCCGGGAGGAGGGCAGGGTGGGCACGGGCAGCCCCGAATGTGGAGACTGCAGCCAGGAGCCCGCTGCCGGGCAGGTCCCGCACAGGACTCGGCGTCCCCCCAAGGTCAACGGTGCCCATGCCACCGCTGAGGGGCCCTCAGGCACGAGAAGCACTTCCTTGGTGCCTGCAGCACCGGCCCGGCCCTGGGACTGCAGCTTTATCTCAGACTTCTACTCCCACTCGAGACTGCACCACATCTCGACGTGGAAGTGTGAGCTGACTGAGTTTGTCAGTGCCCTCCAGAGACAGAGTAGTGATGTCTTCCCAGGAAGGGAAAAGTTAAAAAAAATGAAAGCAGGCAGGTCTGCACTTGTTGTGACTGACACAGGTAGATACTACAGTTTTCTTAAGAAACGGTCATGCTTGGTGGTTTTGTTCTCACGCTCTCGGTGTTCTGAGCCCGCTAAGTTCTCATAGTACAAGAGTCTCTAGAAACGTCAGGTCGTTGCGTCACAGTGAGTATAACTGGGGTTGGCGAAAGCTTGCTTGCTGTTTAAGATGCTTAAAAAATACATTAGATTTAATGGTAGCTAACCGAAATCTGCAGGTAATTTAAACGGGAACAAGGCTGGGATTCATTCCTTAAGAAGATGCTTTCCGCGGTTGACGTTTGGAACCGTGTAACATGCAGCGTGTGTTATGTTCAGTGCTTAAACTTGTGTAAGAATGAAATTGGCTGGGTGAGAGTAACTTAATTCCTAGAAATTTGCATCATAATGATTTTTAAGTAATTAAATGACTGACATAACTGTTACCTAATTTTAGGAGAGAACCTAGTTAAGTATTTGCATATATAGATTGGTTAACTGTATTTTGTTTTTTAGTACTTTTATTGTTAAAAACAACAAACAGAACTAACAATGTCAATCTGTATTTCTGTGCTAGTAATTATAAATTACTGTCTGGGTTAAGGTTTCAGTTGCTTTTTATAGACTATATGGGGTTTTTTTTTTTTAGGGAGAGAGAACTCAGAGATCAACTAATATTACTCTTTAAATTTATAGCTGTGGAAACTGAGAGAGAAGCTGATGGTTATATTCCAGAAAATGACAGAGCCTCTCCACGTGGGTTTTTTATGCTACGCTTTGCTTCGTTTGATGTGTTTCTACATGGAATTAGTCAAAAATGCTTTTTAGTATTTATTAAATATTTAAGAATAATGTTTTAGATATTAGGTTATCCTTAGATGCCTTGGCCTTTGTGACCTGCAGGTCGTTTAATTTTGAAAGTGTCAGCTCTTAGGAATTAGTTTCATGAATGGGAATAAAAGAACTGTGTGTATGACATGAGAGCATTCGATAGGTGCGTTCTGTGCAACTTGAATGTTTAAGGAAGCTGCAGTTTTGCTCGAATTTTGAACACAGAGTTGTGATTTTTAAAGTTCTGTCAACCATTTCCTGAGATAACGGAACAGGTAGCAGGGAAGTTCCATAGATGGTCTGGACCCAAGTCCCGCTTTGCCCCCGCGGCCCTGGCTGAGGGCAGGGCTCAGCTCCTGGAGTTGGCTCTGAGCAGCAGCGGCCATGCTCCCTTCTCGGGTGCCGCGCTTCTGGCACTCGTGGCTGCTACATGCCTTGCACACCGCAGCCACTGGGCCAGCACTCTTACAGTAACCCTGTGCTAAATGAAGTGCTCAGGGACTTTTCTGGGAGAATATATTTTTTGGAAGCCATTTGCCAGGAATGACCCTGAAAACTACTGTTATACCTAGGCCTGTCAGAGGAAAACTTCCTGAGCGTAGAACCTTTACAAGTTCAGGATTCTTCTTGTTAGGATTTGTGGATCTTTGAGGATGAGAGCTCTGGGGTCAAGGCTGGATTTGGTCAGAGGACCCAGATGGGAGCCTCCACGCCTTAAAGCGAGGGTGCTCGGACTCCGCAAGGGTGTTTGTGCTTCAGGGCTGGTTTTTGATAGTGTCTAACGGCATAAGGGGGAAAACACAGTTATATATAAAGTTTTTGTTTTATAGACTATTTCTGAAGTACGTCTACTAAAGAACAGAGGGGCCCAGTGTTTGCGGGTTCTGAAGTCAGACCCACTGGGGCTTGGATCCTGACACTGCCACTTATTGACTGTGTGACTCGAGCAAGTTATTAATACATAAAGTGGAGATAACAGGATTATCTACCTCACAGTGTTGTGAGAATTTCAATAAAATTAATAGATGGGGAAGCTCTTAGGCAGTGCCTGATGCTTACCAAACACTCGATAATAGCAGCGATTTCTGTTTCTTTGTCAGGGAGCATTTGTAGAGTCCATGGAAGAATCGTCGTCGAAAGTCACTTAGCCCTGTCACTAAATGTATGAGAACACCTTTATGCATTTTATGGCGCGGTCAGTGTACAGAAGAAGTTTTAAGATACGCTTTTATACAAACTTTTAATTAAGATTTAATTATTAGCCTAGAATGGGAAAACATGGTATTTTTCACAGTTGATTTAAAATTGTTTCGAAAGTAAAAGGGAAACTAGGTCTGAATTGTTGGATTACTTTTAGCAGCTAATGAAACTTAAATTTGACTTTGGAGTTGATAGAAATGATCTGTAGTGGATGCTGCATTTTTAAAAGATGGCTTTCTATTTATAAACATCTTTAAAATATTTTAAAAATGAACTAGACCTACTTTTTTAAGTATTAAAAATTAGTTTGGGGTTTGAATGTTCTCTTTTTCTTCCTAGGAAATATGTCAGTGTTGAGTTCATCCAGACATCCAAGCTGTATAATGCATGTTGATATGGATTGCTTCTTTGTATCAGTGGGTATACGAAATAGACCAGATCTCAAAGGTCTGTATTCTTGTTTATGTTTTAAGAAACTTGATATATGATTATAAATACATATGCTAAGATTCACAGAATCTTCAAAGAATATTTATTCTGCTTTTCCTTGGCAAAATAAGTTCCTGCTTCCAAAATGTTCTGGACTCCATTATTAAGAAAGTGTAGGGAGGTTAGAAAACTGTATTTTCTGTCTGTGAGATGTGGTCTTCAGGGAAGAGCACTTGCCTGCAGCCGTGGGGGCTGTCTTCTCAGACTCAAGGGGCGCTGGCACCTGCAGTGGCGTCCTGTGTGTTTTTATTCTCACGTGTTTCCTGTATCAGTGGAGATCCAGCTAACCAGGCTTAGGCCACCATGCTTTCTTTTGAATAAATAGCTTGATTACCTATTCTGATGCTGGTAAATAGCCCAGCTTTTGGCTTGTAGAGTAATTCTGTATTACTGAATATTGCTAGATTATGTTAAAGTCATCTTTGCATTCTTTGTTTTAAAGAGTTTCAGATATTTGGAAACTAGTCAGTGCTTTTTAAAAACACTTCTTATGGATTTTTCAATAGTTTTTTCTATGTCTGAATGAGATAACTATTAGCATTTTGAGAGTTGATTCTTCCCTTAAAGGATAACTGATTATGGCAAAGAATTTGCTGCATTAACACCAGGGCTTGATTTTTCTCGTGACTAGATACCATTCCAGTGCTGAAAGGAATTTTTAGAATGTTGAAGAATTGATTTTACCCCATAAGGAACTTTTTGATTCATTGTTAACTTTTTTTTTTGGTATCCTCACAACTTCAGTTAAATATATTTCAGTCATCCAAGCTATTGCTTAACAAAGTTATAATCATCTTGTAACTTAACACACACACAAAAGAAAATAACACTTTAAGGTAATTTTATAACTAGAGCAGAAACTCATGCGAGAGACTGTATAATAGTGTGATGTGGTAAGTCAGCTTGTGATGCCTATGTGTATATATTTAATTTGTTTCTCTTGCTCTAAAACTGAAAAATTAGTGTGGATGTTACCCTACTAATCTTATACTAGAAATACAAGTCTATCAACAATTTTTCTTTCTCTCCACACCCCTGCAATCTGAATCTGGGATCTGAGTTACCATTTGTCTTCCATACAAAATGAAATAAAAACCATGAAAAGATAAATGACAGTGCTGCTTCTAAGTTGAATAAATGTATCAAAATTGTCATCAATAGTTGACTTTTTGTGGGGCTTATGAGAAACTTAGAGGACTTTTGCATGGAGATCGATAATCTTTACAGTAGGTCAACATCATCTGTGAGGATCAAAGCTTAAAGCTAAAGAAAAGAGCTAACATAATTTTTAAATCCTTTGAAAACTTGTCCTTTATGTGTAGCCAGTGTTACCATTCCTGAACTTAGAAGTCATTTTATTCTTTTCCTCGCAGGAAAGCCAGTTGCCGTTACAAGTAACAGAGGCACGGGAACAGCGCCTTTACGTCCAGGCGCCAACCCCCAGCTGGAGTGGCAGTACTACCAGAACAGGATGCTGAGAGGCAAAGCAGGTACTGGGAGCGGGCGCTGAAGATGCTTGCACTGGCTGCTGGTGTGGTTGTTACAAAAATAAAAGCAGACTTGAAATAATTAGCTTTTCTATTCAAGTCTTTGAAGGATGTCAGTGGCATCTTTAAGCAAAGCAAAATCTTAGTATGTGAATGACTGGTTTCTAGTTATTTTCCATAAATTATGCTGTGTTGAATTGGATGGTGGCATTTTCCTAGGACAGAGAGTCAAGACTGTTTTAAAAGGTGTGATTAGTTTGCAAGGCATAAATTTAGATTGGTGATGAAATGAGGCAGTCTCTTCCCTGGAGCTCCCATAGTTGCCAGTTGTTTGGTCGCTGTCTTGCAGTGAGGAACTGAGGTTCGTGTTGCTAAGAGATTTGTATGAGAAAGTGGAATAAAAAGCAGAGCTTTAAAGAAGGTAAATGCCAGTGCTCATTCCCCAGATCCTTTTTTGAACCTATTTCATGTGAGAAACAACATTTTCTTGCTTGTCTGGCTTTAAAATTTTGGATATTAATAAACAAAAATCATAGATTATACTAACCGCAATACTATTTAAGATTTTTGTACATTTATTATTCTCTTTCCTTTTTCCCTGAGTAAATTCCCCTGGGAAATGTTTGCTTAGAAATTAAATTCTTTGATCCTGATCATGGCTCTCTGGAAAACCAAAAACAAAAAAAAAATTTTAAGTAGCCTTTCAGAAAAATATGAATCAAAGTAGGGAGAAATTAGATACAGAGTGGAGTGGAAGGCATGCAATGTAGTTTTCTCCCATTTTGTTCCATTCTCTTAATATCCTTGGGCATATTAAGTGAAAAGGAAAGCCAGTGGACATCTCTGCAGATCTTTTTTGGGATTGCAGTCATTTTGTTGGCTGTAATCTTCTATTTATGTAGTATAAGTATGATAGAAAATAAATGTAGAACCTATTTATGCTTATGTATGTTTTCCAGATTTTTGAAAACTTTTCTTGTTTAAATCTTGAGATTTTTAAGTCTAGAATTTTGTGTGTCATGAGTACATCTTAAAGCAGCTATTTGCGTAGAATTGTTCTTGCTGAGATGTATTGTGGTGTTTGGCATTATGGATAGTTTCTGAAGTATTGGTGGTATGGTTCTGTGGTAGGTTGGTTTTCCTTTTTTGTGTCCGAGTGTGTGTTGTTATTAAAAAGATGAATTCTTGAGTTCTAGAAGGCATGATATAAGTTGTGTAAGGAAGTGCACAGTCCTTGTCACCTGTTGGCACTCAGTGCATACTGAATGGGTATTGAAAGAAGGAAAAAAGAGCACATGCGTCCTTGTCAGCAGCAGATCTGAGTGGTTCAGGACTCAACTGTGGGGGGGACAGTTGTGTGTTACACACATCCTTGTTTTCACCAGTCTACAGCTGGAATTTTGACCTCGCAAGCGCACATTCCTCAGATGTAGCAGCAAGATGGTTCTCTTTTGTCTTTCCTTCATCACCAGCATGTGCCCATCAACTGTTTATTAATGTCTGTCATTGGTTACTTAATCATCTTTATCAGTTTAGACACTGGATTTTCATAACATTTTAATGAACTTTTATTATTTAGATCCTTCCACCCGTAAGTTCAGGTGGTAAACCAAAAGGTAAATGTTAGAAATATTTAAAATTTACTTGCCATTGAAAACTAGGAAAGATAAAGTTGGAACTTTGTATTTTATACTCTTGCATTAGCTTTTGTGTCCTAAACCTTTTGCCCCATTAGGAGCTTAGAAATTGTTTTGCTACACATAAAAGGAATAGATTGTCCTTTATTATAAAGTTAGATTGCAAAAAAGAACAGTGCTAATGTTTCGACTTGAGTGGCAAGGCAAAGTATCTGGACAAATGGCATCTTTTGTTTCTTATTCACGACATTGAGAAGCTTTTCATCAAGTTGGACCAGGATCGCCAGGGGCTTTCCGTCCATGGTTTCTTGTTGAAGCTGCTTCCTGAGCCGTGCTCAGCAGAGACACTTTCCACCAATGAATCCATTTATACACAAGATTGCCCATTCCCAGATTCCTGGGATGCAGTTGTTTCCTCTCACTTCCGTGAATTCAGATTTTATTCTACAGTTCAACAGTCTTAAAAATCATATCAGTCGTAGATTTATTCTCAGCGATTTCTTTTTCACAGACTTGGGTCCTGGCCTCTGATTTCTCCAGTGTCCTTTCACATTCGCCAGGTGCTGCCTAGTTTGTCCAGTTTTGGTGAGCTTTTTGCTTGGCCCTCCAGTGAGGACATTGCATCTCACACAGAGCAACTCACTGCGCTCGGGGAGGGAACCTCACGCCGCACTGCGGAAAAGGCCAGCGCCGGGGGGCCCATCTTGCCCAAGCCCCGTTGGAACAGGACTGGGATCCTCAGTTACTGAACTCGCCCTTCAGATGGAGGGCGCAGAGCTCACCCGCTGTAAGGCATACTCAGAGCAGTGCCTCTGAAATGCAGCAAGCTTCCACACTTCTTGGTCTAGCGGCATCCACTGCTCGGCTGTGGCACAGACAATCCTGGAATTCTTAGAGCAGTTTAAGCTTAGAATAATGGACCTTTGAAGGCAACCTCTAGCCTTCTAAGAGCTTCAGAGACCCTGGAAGTCTGCCTTGCCTTCTGCATTTAACTTACAGTGGTGTAGCTTTTGTTACTCACGTTGCATCAGAAACCGTAGCTCAGATTACACAGTTTCTTGGGTTTCTTTGAAACAAGTTAGGATTTGAACTCGCCAAGATGCCAATCCTCAGTTTTTGGTTTGCCGGTAGGCTTTGTGTATTTGGTTGCTGGAATCCAGAATGCTGTGTGGATCGCAACACTGGTAAAGGATGCCGACAGTTACTGGAGTCCAGTGAGGAAGAGTGGTTTCAGCCCACAAAGCCAGATATTCTGTCCTGTTTTTCTAGTGGTGTGTGAACTTGGCTGATTTTTCATGGAACATTGAGTCTCTGAAATAGATAAAAAAGAAATGTCAGATTAAGTAAATTATATATTCTTACACTGTACTCAAAATGGTTGGTGTAGAATTGGCTGAGGCTCTCTCTTATCTTCTGTTAGTAATAATGGCATTTTTGTCTGTAACAGTAGAGATATGACTGAGATTTTGTTTTGGGGATGTATGATATGTTTTTACCTCATGCTCTTCTTGAACCTTATACTAGTACCCTAAGAGACCTATAACTGAAGTATTTTAAATCCGTTTCTCAGTTGCTGGTGAATCCACAAAGTGATAGCAGGAGACAGTGGGCATGTGGCCGGTAAACGCTCAACTGTGTGCTTTGATATTCTCATGTAAAGCTGTGAACTTCATTTGGCTGTTGAGAGATACTGGTGGAATGTGCTATTTAGACTACAATTATGTTCTGTAAAGCAGTTGGTATTCCAATCAAATTTGATTGTTTTTAATTGCACTTGGGTAGTTAAACCAAAAGTAGAATTACTTCAGATAATGTTGTGAAGCTCTTTTTACCTGATGTGTGCTCAAAAGAGAAATCTTAAATTTAGGAAGAAATTCTCTCCATGGTATGTGACTTACTAAATTATTGTTTGATCAAATGGCTTATAGAACTGGATGTTTGCCAAACATGTTAATTAGCTTTAAATTTTGCATATAGGTCTTTTAGGAAATAATGGCAAAGACCATTCAGAAAAATTTATATTTCCCATTAACTGCTCCCCCTTACAGAGAGCTTTCCAGTCCTTTAAGGCTGTGAGAGGGGTTCGTCTCTCTGATCACTTTTCATCTTTGTGGATGTCAAGAGACAGTGTTGAAGGAATATTTATATTTATTTTTCTGTGTATTTAAAAAAATCTCTATTATTAAAACAGGACAGTTTAAGTTTATTGATGACAAACTTTTGTCTGTTTGCTGATGACTATAATGGAAAGAAATCACTTTAGAATCACAGAGTTTTCTTAAATGAGGAGACAAATGCCAGTGGAGTTAACTGTATTTCAAATTTACTAAACATTTCTATAGGAAAGGAACAAAAGTTAAGGAAAATCTGTTTTTAGCATATTATCATTAAATTTTATTATTTTTAAAGCAGATGTACCAGATTCATCAATGTGGGAGAGTCAAGATTCTGCACAAGCAAATGGAATTGATAATATTTTGTCAAAGGCTGAAATTGCATCTTGTAGTTATGAAGCCAGGTATGTAAAAAGTTAAGTGTCTTAACATTTATTGAGTGTTCAATTTAGTTAATCGTTTTTATATAATCTTTGGAAGTGGATTCAGACATACTAATAAGGTCTAGGATTTAACTTTGCATTTAAATATGCTACATTTATGGAAAGGAATTTTTGTAGTCTTAATCACTTACAAACGTGAGATAACTGTAAATAAGTAACTTAATATTTCCTAGCAAACAGGACCTGCAGTGGAAATAAAAATAAATTGGGCACTCTTGGTTTTTTAACCATTGTCTTTTGAAACGTGAATTAAAGATCAGATATTTTTGAATGGAAGAGGACTTTAATACTCATCTCCTGTAATCTTTCCTTTATGAAACTCACTCTAATAAATGATGATTAAGTAACATACAGGTGTGTTTTGGGTTGTTTGTGTGCCTTTTTATCGACACAAGCCATTCAGAGCTGATTTGTGCTGTGCTCAGTGACTTGTCTTCTTGGCTACTCCCCTGAGTTATTGAATGCTGGTGTGTGCTTCCTTCCGATGGCTACACAGCTGCCTTAGGTTTCTGGAGGGTGTGATGAGGCTCAGGAGAACTCGCAGCCCTTGGGTGTTGGTGTGACAGTTTGAATGTATTATGTCCCCCAAAATGCCATTATCTTTGATGTAATCTTGTGCAAGCGGAGGTATCAGTGTTGATTAGATTGTAATTCTTTGGGTGTTTCCATGGAGATGTGACCCACCCAACTGTGGGCGTGACTCTGGATTCTTTCCATGGAGGTGTGGTCCCGCCCATTCAGCATGGGCCTTGATTAGTTTACTGGAGCACTGTATAATCTCAGACAGAAGGAATGAGCTTGCCACAGCCAAGATGGACACTTCGAAGAATGCACAGAAACTGAGAGAGTATCTGCAAATGAGAGACCGTTTGAAGATGGTCGTTGAAAGTAGATTGTTGCTCCGGAAAAGCTAAGAGAGGACAAGCACCCCAAGGGCAACTGAGAGTGACATTTTTGAGGAACTGCATTTTGAGGAATGTCCTGGGAGAAAGCCATTTTGAAACCAAAACTTTGGAGCAGACGCCAGCCAAGTGCCTTCCGAGTTAACAGAGGTTTTCTGGACACCATTGGCCATCCTCCAGTGAAGGAACCCAATTGCTAATGTGTTACCTTGGACACTTTATGGCCTTAAGACTATAACTGTGTAACCAAATAAACCCCCTTTATAAAAGCCAATCCATTTCTGGTGTTTTGCATTCTGGCAGCATTAGCAAGCTAGAACAGTTGGTCACTGGTGTGACAGTTCTCAGGGAAGGCTCCAGCCTGGCCCCATGCCCTGGCACCCAGGAGGTGGCTCGGTGGGCAGTCCCAAGGCCGCTTCAAGAGAGAAGACGTTGTGTCCAGCTTGCAGGCTTCCACTGGTGTTTGCCTTTCCAGCCAACGATGGGCAAGCCGAGGGCTTTACACAGTGATTGGGGGGACAATATATGGAGGCATTTAAGTGTCATTTAAGCAGTAAATACTTATTTTAAGGAGATGCATAAAACGATGAACTGAAAATGAGCTTGAATAGATTGGAAAACAGCAGCAATGCACCAATGGGTTTTTGTCCTTTAATTGTAGTTTTCCATTCTGTAGGCAGGTCTTCCTGATGAAGATCTCTATAGAACATTTCTGGGTTCCCTTTTTTGGGCAGTGGTTACTTGTATTTTCCTTAAATAAGATTTTTTAAAGTGAGTATAATTCACAGTTTCGTTAGAGAAATGTTTTGGGAACTGGGTTGTGGAGGATCATTCCCAGGTTTGTGGGTTGATGAGTTTCCAGCAGACAGAGACTAGTAATGGGGTCAGAAGGGCTGAAATGTGGCTCTGAGAGGGCAGGGACAGAGTGTGGGATACATATGGGTAGGAAGTAAAAACATATTTGTACCTTTTATCACAATCATTGAGCACCCTAGGTTTCCCTGAGTTTCACAGTCCCAGTCTTTATCCTTCATCTTTTGTTCTGGTGTCCCACATGGTCCCAGCCTTCCTCTTTCAACCATACTCGCAGTCATCTTTGTTCAGTGTACTTACATTGCTGTGCTACTATCTCCCAAAACTGTGTTCCAAACCTCTCACTCCTGTCTTTTCCTTTCTTTCTGCAGTTTTTCCTTTAGAGCAGGTATCTTGTTCACAAACTCTGTCATTGTTTGTCTGAGAATATTTTAAGCTCTCCCTCATATTTGAGGGACAGTTTTACTGGATGTAGGATTCTTGGTTAGTGGTTTTTCTCTTTCAGTATCTTACTGAGTATACCCCACTTCCTTCTTGCCTCCATGGTTTTTATTGAGAAATCCACACAGTCTTATCCACACAGTCTTATCAAATACACACAGTCTTATTTTATTGAGAAATCCACATAGTCTTCTTTGTATGTGATGGATTGCTTTTCTCTCGCTGCTTTCAGGATTCTCTGTGTTTCATGTTGGATAATCTGATGATTAAGTGTTTTGGCTTAGGCCTATTCAAATCTATTCTGTTTGGGCTACGCTGTGCTTCTTGGATCTGTAATTTTATGTCTTTCATAAGAGATGGGAGATTTTCATTGATTATTCCCTCTATTATTGCTTCTGCCCCTTTTCCCTTCTCTTCTCCTTCAGGGACACTAATGACACATACATTCCTGATTTTTGTTTTGTCCTTAAATTCCCGGAGCCATTGCCCAGATTTTTCCATTCTTTTCTTTATCTGTTCTTTTGTGTGTAGGCTTTCAGATGCCTTGTTCTCCAGTTCCTGATTGTTTTCTTCTGCCTCTTGAGATCTGCTGTTGTATGTCTCCATTGTGTCTTTCATCTCTTGTGCTGTGCCTTTCATTCCCATAGATTCTGTCAGTTGCTTTTTTGAACTTTGAATTTCTACCTTGTGTACACCCAGTGTTGTCATTATACACTTCATCTCTTTTGCCTTCTCTACCCTAAACTTTTTGAATTGACTTATTAGTTGTTTCAATTCCCGTATCTCAGTTAAGTGTAAGTTTGTTCCTTTGGGCCATGATTTCATTTGTTTTAGTGTAGGTTGTCTAAGCATGGTTTCCTTGGTTACCCCAATCAGGTTTTCCCTGACCAAAACGGGCTCAGGTCCCAGAAGGAAGAAATACGCAGTATCCGGTTTCCCTGAGGGTGTCTTAGAAAATCGGTGCACCCAGTGAGGCCTCAGGTCACTGTGCCTTTCTGCCCAGCAGGTGGCGCCTGACAGCCTGTAGCTCCAGACTGGTGTAAGGAGGTGTGGCCCGTGGCTGGTTTCCCCCAGGCTCTGGGGTCTGGTTCTGAATGGAAGGCGGGTAGCAGAGCTTGGCACCACCTCTTTCCTCTTAGGGAAGATAGACCCCCTACGGGGAGGTCATTAACATTTGAATGGTCTCTCTCTGACTCTGCTGTCTCCACCTTTGGCTGGGTCAGAGTTCTGGGAACTGAAAATGGCTGAGGCTTTCTCCACTGAGCTAAAACGGGGACAGAAAGCCCCCTTCAGGGCCAGTCCATGGCCATGCTCTGGCTCTCCAGGGTCAGTCATCACCAAAAGCCTCTGTCTGCTTGTTGGGGAATTGTAGCAGTCTACGAATAGTCCATGTTTGTTAATTAAAACCCCCATTGGAGCTCAGCTGAGCTGTATTCACTTGCTGGGAGAGAGCTTCTCTCTAGCACAGCGAGGCTTTGCAGCTCGGGCCATGGGGGGAGGGGCCTCCCGGCTTGGATCCGCAGTTTTCACTTACAGATTTTATGCTGTGATCTCGGGTGTTCCTCCCAATCCAGGTTGATGTATGATGAGTGGACAGTCACGTTTGTACCCCTGCAGTTATTCCAAATTATTTACTAGTTGTTCCTGGTTGTTTATTAGTTGTTCCAGGGGACTAATAGCTTTCACTCCTCTCTGTGCCGCCATCTTAGATGATCTCACCCCAATCCATTTTTGAACATTTTCCTTAAACTGGAAAGAATCAGAATAAGAATAAAAAATAAAAAAGAACACCTAAATTATCCCCCCACATCCCACACTATTTTTCATTTAGTTTTTGTCCTCATTTTTCTACTCATCCATGCATACACTGGATAAAGGGAGTGTGATCCACAGGGTTTTCACAATCACTGTCACCCCTTGTAAGCTACATTGTTATACAATCATCTTCAAGAGTCAGTGCTACTGGGTTGGAGTTTGGTAGTTTCTGGTATTTACTTCTAGCTATTCCAATACATTAAAACCTAAGAGGTGCTATCTATATAGTGCATAAGAATGTCCACCAGAGTGACCTCTCGACTCCATTTGAGATCTCTCAGCCGCTGAAACTTGATTTTGTTTCATTTTGCGTAATGGCAGACTTTTTTTCTGCTTCAGTCATTACTGGGAACTTTCCTAAACTATCACGCATGCCTTGAAACTATTGTCTATAAAACCTCCTGCCTTAGAGAACAGGGTCTGTGGACTGTCACTCATCCTTTGGGAGGTGACAGTGGGAACATGCTCAGGAAAATCATGCCTCTTTGGTTCGCAACCTTGTGAAGTGCCTGAGATGTAAATATTTGTTGAATGGATGAAAGAATCATTTGTTTTATCATGTAGTTTCAGTCCCGTCCCTGACTGTTGGTTATCATTTTTCCATCTATTAGCTATTTCTCATTATGAGGTGCTTAGCAATAAGA